>JAGPOW010002559.1:4867-16308 GCA_030014935.1 Caiman crocodilus | reverse complement strand
CCGCACACGCTCATCACTCAGCCCTGCAGTCTCAGCACAAACTCGCTTAGCACGGGTGCTTTGGGGCCAGGCCTGGCATCACAGTCCTAGAGAAGTGGGACTGAAAGAGAGATCACATGTAGTCCAGCCCTCTACCTAAGGTGGGATCAGCCCTATCCAAACCAATCAGACGTCCCTCATCCTCTGTGTTTGTACAGCACTGTGCACCGCTGGGGCTAGGTCTGTGACTGGGAGTTCCTGACCCAGGAGAATTCATAGAAACTGAAATATTTGTCAGTCAAAGGGATGGACCTGGCCAAGGTGGTAGGTGCCCTGCCAGCAGCTGGCACAGTATGGCTGTGGTACTGGCCCAGGAGATTCAGCCCATCATTGGAGGCCTCAGCCCAGCCCCAGCCAGCCCCCAAGAGCCTATGAGCTACACCTGGGGGATGTTGTAGCCACAGAACTGGGTGTCCTTGGTCATTTGACGTGCCAGCCCCAAGGGGAGGATGTTGCAGAACCTCTGGCACTCGTGGATGACGGCGTCCGTGTAGGGCATGCAGCTCCGGTCCTCGATACTGGGGCTGCGGCTCTGGCCAATCACCTGATCAATCTCCTGGTGGATCTTTTCTGCAGAGACATTGGTTGATCTCTGGAGAACGTAGAGCTCAACACCATTGGTTGGGGGTGGGAGGGGAGGAAGAGGGCTCATCATTCCTGATGATAAAGGTCTCATGTGTTAAAGCATCCTGGGGTCTGCTCTATAGTCCATGTAGCTGCTTGTTGTCCCCAGCATGGAACTTATGTGAGCTGAGGTAGCTGACACGTAGGAGGGTACAGGGGGGTATGTGCCCCCCCTAAGAGTGCTGCCTCTGCCCCCCAGACAGTGAGTGCTCTGGCTGGTAGGGGGTCACAGACAACATTATTGCCTACACCCCAAAATTGGTTCCAGCTGAACCCTCCTCCCCTCCCGGTTGCTGGCTGGTGGCTCGGGACCCCCTCTCTGGTCGTGCCCAGCTGGTGCCCTCCCAGTCTCAGGAGGCAGCAGTCACCCATGTGAGTTGATGTGCACTTACAGCATCATATCAGTGTAAAACATACATGATTCCCATCCCACTGCGGTGTTCCTCATGGCAGCTGGAGCCGGAAGCAGTGAGAATGCGTATGGACGGAAGCCACCGCGCCCATCTCAACCTACCTGGCTCTACGTCCTGCTCCGTGCCCTCCCCACACCATTACCTTCGATCTCTGGGTACTTCAGCAGGATGAGGAAGCTGTAGCGCAGGGTGGTGCTGACTGTCTCCGTTCCACCTAAGAACACACTGAGTGCTGTCGTGATGATGTTCTCCACGAAGAACTCCGAGGACAGGCTCTTCTTTTCCTGTTGGGGAGGGATGGCAGAGAGGAGGCCTGTGAATGCAGAGCTGAGGAGTCTGGAAGTCAGAGCACAGGTCAGACCTGGAACAAGAAGCTGCCTTTGCTGTGGATCCATGGGGGTCTCAGCCTGAGAGAGCCTGCCCATGGTGCATGAGCAGGATCAGGACAGTGTTATACCCCACATGGAGGCAATCAATACAAGTCATGCAATCACCTGCAGTTGCCCCCATTTTGCCCCCCATCCCCTGTCTCACAGCACCTGGTGCATCTTGATGAGGAAGCAGTCAATGAAATCCCGTGGGGAGTTGGGATCCAGGGTCTCCTCATTGGCCTTCACCTTCTTCTCCATGTACTCCTTCAGCCTTTCCAGCAGCTTGCAGGATTTGTGCTGTGGGCCGGGAAGGTAGTTCATGATACCTGGAAACATGTCGAAGAGCTGCAAGAGGAACCAAGAACTCCCTCAGCCTCGTTCATGGCCATGTGGACAGGCTGTCCATCCATCTGTCCATCCATCCTTTCCAATGATTTAGTCCTTTTCCCTCTCCCCATATCTGTTCTTCCCAAGTGGTCTTTTTTGCATGCACATGTTTGTGTTTTCAAATATCTCTTCCCCATCCATGCATCCATGCACCTTGCTAATTTCCCGTCTATCCATCTTCCTATCCATCCAGCAGCTTCTGGTATTCCCGTGCTTCTGTCCCTCGCTCTCCTGAACATCAGTCATGCAGCTCCTAGCCAATTACTTCATTGCACGCTTAAGGTTCTCTGTCCCCCCAGCTGCCTTTGACTTCTGTCTGAAGGGAGAGGCTGAGGGCATGTCCTGGCCCCGGCTGTCCAGCCACGACCACTAAGCACTTTTACCTGCCCCCAGGATGTGCTGGTGAAACGGAAGGTCTCGAGCACCATGTAAAGCAGGGAGAGGAACTCCTTGTCCTCGTAGTCAAAGCGGTCCCCAAAAAGAATAGAGCTGATGATGTTGGACACCGAGCGGCTCAAGAAGTAGGTGGGGTCGAAGGGCAGGCCTGGGACATGGGACAAGAAGAGGATATCTGAGGGAGGTTGGGGCAGAGCTGTGGGTTGGCCAAAGGCCAGTTCCTGCCCCGTGGTCCATTGCTGAGATGGTTTGAGAAGGCTTCTCCTCATTGGGGTAAACCAGAGTTGATGTCAACAGGCCAAGGTGGATTTGCGCCCTCGGTGGAAATGACCACACTGACTCTGCCAGGGTAACCATGTTGGTTTGAGCTGGGGCCCCTCCTGCCTGTTAGCTCAGGGCGGCTGGTACAACCCACCTTTGGTGTCATGCAGGGCCCCTAACAGGTACTGAGCTTCATTCAGGATACGCTCCTCAATAGACCTCTTGCCCACACCAAAGTTTCGCAGGGTGGTGATGGAGAAGCGACGCAGCTGCCTCGCCCGCTCCCCATTGGAGAAGGCCACACCTGGAGGGTAGAACAGAAAGAAGCTGCTTGGTGAACTGAGGGGCTCCTGGGAATCCAGGCTGACCTCTCTCTAAGGGATGGGAAGGGCCTAGGCAGTGGAAGTCCAGGGATAATGGGGCTTAGCTCCCCCAGATGTGGGCAGTGGATAGGGTTGCAGGGAAGCCCAACCACAGGCTCCAGGCAGTTGCAGCTGAGGAGGGAGGGGTGCGCACTGGCTCAGACATGCAGCCAGGATTGCAGCCAAGGTTGCATCTGGCTTGTGGATCACCACCGAGGAAAGCAGGCAAGTCTCAGTTTACTCTGTGAATAGGAAAAGTCTTGGGGTGGGGCAGATCAAGGGAGTGGGGTAGGGGTCGGGACTAGTGTACAGTGTGTGCATGTGTGTGCATGCGCAGCCCACCCAAACAATATTTTATCCCTCCACCTATGGGGAAGGGCCAAGCAGGTGCCCAACCCTACCCCAGGAGAGCTGAGCACTGGCGCTCTCCTGGCAGACTGGAATGACCCTGAATCATGGTGCTAGCTGAAGCTGCACGAATGAAACAGAGGAGTGTGGTGCTGGTCTGAGCAGCCCAGCCCGTTCCTGTGATGCACAGGCCAGGAACCCCTCCCTGCCCCCCCAGCAAAACTTCCAGCTGGAACAGCTCAGCACTGAGGCAGTGGAGCCCGGCTGATGGAGACCTGCTGGAGTCCAAGCAGCTGCCTCCACCGCCCTCTTGTGGACACCACTGACCGTAGCCCTTGAAGAGAAAGTCGAAGGTGGCCTGCTTCCCACGGCCACCAAACTCCTCGCCTTGGTCCAGAAGGGCTTCCTTAACAGCCCGGTAGCCGCACAGCACCACGACCCGGCGTGTGCCCAGCTGGATGGTGTAGATGGGGCCATACTTCTTACTGAGCTGTGGGACACAGAGACACTGAGGAGCTGGCATCCCTACATGGCCCCTGGGACCTCCCTCTCCGCAATTCTCCTGCCTCCTACCAATACTCCTATCTCCCCCTCTCTACTCCTCCCCAAATGCTCCACAGCCCTTCTCTCCCAAGCACCTTCCTTCTTCACACTATCCACAAGCTCTTCCCTGTATCTCCTGCTCGACCTCCCCTCCCCAGTATCTCCCCAAAGCCTCATGGAAAACCACTGATTCGAATGGGGAACCTGCCCCCAGCAAGAGCCCCTGTACCTTCATGAGTGCCTTGAATACATTCTTGGTGCCGACGTGCAGCAGATTGCCGACAAGTGGCAGGGGCATGGGTCCTGGTGGCATCTTGCTGCGTCCCTGCATCTGCCACCACATAGAGAGGAGCATGAGGCAGGACAGGCAGACGGCGAGGAAGAGGGTGACGGCATCAAGGAGCTCCATAGTTGGTGGTAGCGTTCGTCTTGGACCAGCATTCGACTGGGTTGAGAGCTGCCTTATAGCCCTGTTGGGCGGTTCTTGGCATAAGCACTGCAATTGCAAAATTTGTTTGTGCAAACATGCTATTTTCCTTCCAACCCAGGCTTGCCAGACAGAATAGAAAGACTTTGGGCCACCACGTAGTACCACAGCGGGGGGCGGGGGGGGAGGATTTCCTGCAAACTGCCAGGTAGCACTTCATGGTCTGCCCATCCGCAGTCCCTTGCCAGTTTTCCTTCCTTAATGGTGGAGCTGAGGAGCCATGGTCTGTGCCCATGAGGCAGAAGCGAGGAACTGGGATTGGAGCTTCCTGAGTTTGATCTGGATGGGGCTAAACCCTCTTCTTGACCTGCATAGCTAAATGCTGGCTGCCCTGCAGAGAGCACAGCCGGAGTGTGCAGCACTGGCTGCTGGGATGGTTCCTGGGGTAAAGAAAAGGTGACTGTGGGGGCCGAGAAACACTCGCAAAATGGGGCTGCTGATGGAGCAGAATTGAGGTGCTAGAGACGCAGTGAGTGTTGGAAGCAAAAAATACTTTACTTACAGTCCTTAGGCTGTAGGCACGTTCCTTGAAGTTACAGAACTTAACCAGAACTCAGGCACACTGAAGCTCACACTCACGCAGGGTATGGGGCGTTGGATGATTCCGGTGAGGAGTCGTCGTTGGTTGATCGACCTCCTTCGTGGCTTGGAAATGTACGCGGGGATGTCTCCTCATGCGCATCTGAGCACTCCTCCAATTTGGGTGGGCATCGCCCAAGCCTTTTATGCGGTCAGCAAGCCAATTGCCGACCGACACATTTGCATAATTTGAGGTGGGCCAGTCGTAAGCGTGCACTCGGTGGTGCAGCTGCAAGGTTTTGGCGGGCTCTGATCCTGCACCGAGACTTTTTCCCGCGTTGCAAGGGTAATCCCTGCACCCGTGCTTGCAATGTGCTTAACACAGCTGTGCCGAGGCATTTTGTTAACTGTTGTGCACAGACAGTGACCAAACGCCAGACATGAGAGCAGGTTATGCTCACGGCGTGGGGGAAGCAGCGAGTGCAGCCTAACAGCTGTGCGATCAGTGCATGCAGCAGAATCCCCTGCTCATGCAATCCGCTCAGCGTGCCAAAAAGGTCCTAATCCTATTGGCTATTTGGGCAGTATAAAAGCGAAGACTGCGAGAAAGAAGGCGGGACCCACACGACATCAGAGAGGCTTGATCACCCTCAGTGGAGGTCCTGCGTCCACGGCATCCCTTTCCCCCTGGACGCCCCCGTCACAGCTGAATGCATCATTCAGATGTGCGAAGAGCTCTCGAGTTCCCCATAGGTTTGGTTTTGAAGTTGTTGTAAAGGGGAACTGCAGGCGCGGAAGTGTGAATGGAGCATTTATATGCTCCCCGGTGCAACTTTTATGGAAGGTGCCCACGCTGCGTACTTCAGCAGCGTGAGTAAAGCGTGTATTTGTTGTTTTGTCTTTTCGGATTTTTCTTGAACGGGGAGAAGTAGAGGAAAAAGGAAACAAGGCTCCATAACCCTTTTGTCCCCGGCTTGTTCAGATCTAGGGGTTAATCTCCCCGCCCCGTTTCCCTGCCACAGTTCCCACCCTCTGAGCCGGACTGTCACCGTGTTTCCCTGGCATAAATTCAGCCCATAGTTGAATGCAGCCTTCTCCCATCAGCATGTGGCTTCACAAACACGTGAGCTGGGCCTCTAGTTCCCTTTGAACAGTTTGGCCAACTAGTGTGCATCAGCTGCCTGCCCTGGCCAGGTGCTGGGAACACACCCTGGGACTAGAGGTAGATCTGTGCGGGATGCCTGAAACCCAGGTCTCCAAATCCTCCCAGTGACCGCCAAGACAGCCTGCATGTGCTATATCCACTTTGTCAGGGGCTGACAGGCTTGGGTCCATTTTGTTCTTGGCTACCTTGCTAGAGACTAGGGCCTGCCTTGTGCCACTCCTCAGACCCTGAGCCAAACTATGGTCTCTACGGCAGAGGGAGAGAGCCGCTGCCCCCAGGAGCACCAGTCTCCATGGACAGCTGAGCTCAACCCATCGTCTATTGGCCATCACATCAACCCTGCCTGCTTGAGATGCACCTGTCCTTCCCCAAGGCCTGTTTCTTCAGATTCAAGACTTGCAAGGAAAGCAGCAGAAGTGGGAAGCAAGGGGATGGGAGGCTTTTATTGGAGAGATACCCACCTGGGGCAGCCCCATGGATGAGCTAGGGCCACGGATTTCAATGACTGACCCCTGAGGTCACAACAAGACTAAACAACAAAGGGTACGATTTCCACATAACCCTTTCACCAGCTCCCAAAGCCCAGCAATGTTGAGCCCTGAAGGTTGTCCCATTCCACCATGCCTATCTGTCACGATTCATGCACAAAGGTGCACGGAGATGGCAAGGTGCAGGAAAAGGAGCTGAAGCTGTGGAGCTGTGCCAGGGCCTGATCCACACCAAGTGGGATGAGAAGGAGAGTTCAGAGGGTGAGCTCTCATGCGAGAACATCTCAGGGTCCCACGCTCACAATGATGAAGGCACCTCCATGTTTTCCCCCTTCATCTCATTTCCTTCTATGACCAAGTCACCTACAACCTGGACAAGGGAGAAGAGATTGATGTCAAATATCTTGACTTCAAAAAAGCCTTCGATCTGATATCTCACGAGCACCTCTTGACAAAACTGGCCAACTGTGGCCTCGGGTCCACCACAATCTGCTGGCTGGGGAATTGGACCCGTGGGAATTGGCTCCGTGGTCGAAGAGGGTGGTGATTGATGGAAGTCAATCATCATGGTGCCCTGTGACCAACGGAGTCCCACAAGGCTCTGTCCTTGGACCTGTATTGTTGAACACCTTCATTAATGATGTGGACATTGGCGTCAGAAGTGGACTGGCCAAGTTCACTGATGATACCAAACTCTGGGGTAAAGTGGCCACACCTGAGGACAGGAGGGTGATCCAAGCTGCCCTGGACAGGCTCAGGAAATGGGTGGACGAGAACCTGATGGTGTTTAACACTGAAAAATGTAAGGCTCTCCACCTTGGGAGGAAAAACCCGCAGGGTGCGTACAGGCTTGGCAGTGCTACGCTGGTTAGCACTACAGATGAAAAGGACTTGGGGGGTCAAGATTGACCACAAGATGAACACGAGCCTTCAATGCAATGCTGCAGCTAGTACGGCGAGCAAAACGCTGGCTTGCACCCATCGATGCTTCTCAAGCAAATCCTGGGTTGTCATTCTCCCCTTGTACTTGGCCTTGGTGAGGCCGCAGCTGGAGTACTGCATTCAGTTTTGGGCCCCGCACTTCAAAAAGGATGTGGAGAAGCTTGAGAGAGTGCAGAGAAGAGCCATGAGCATCATCAGAGGGCAGGAAAACAGGCCTATGATGAGAGGCTGAGAGCCCTGGGGCTCTTTTGCCTGGAAAAGTGCAGGCTCAGGGGTGATCTGGTGGCCACCTATAAGTTTATCAGGGGTGTTCACCAGGATCTGGAAGAACGTCTGTTCACCAGAGCACCCCAAGGGATGACAAGGCTGAACAGTCACAAGGTCCTCCATGACCGTTTCAGGCTAGACATAAGGAAGAATTTCCTTCCTGTCCGAGCCCCCAAGGTCTGGAATAGCCTGCCATTGGAGGTGGTTCAAGCACCCACATTGAATGCCTTCAAGAGAAATTTGGATGCTTTTCTTGCTGGGATCCTATGACCCCAGCCGACTTCCTGCCCCTGGGGCGGGGGGCTGGACTTGATCTTCCGAGGTCCCTTCCAGCCCGAATGTCTATGAAATCCCCTCGACTCTCTCCAAAGTACCATCTGCTCCGAGGCCCCCCTAGCATGGGATCAGGCAGATCTTGTAGCTCCGGGTCAGGGTGGCAAAGCCCATCAGCTTCAGGGAGCTGTTGAGGTCCTGGCGGTCGATGGGAGACTGGAAGCGGAAGTGCTGCAGGATGCTGGTGATGAAGAGGAAGAGCTCCATGCGAGCCAGCATCTCGCCGAAACAGAACCGCTTCCCTGGGGGGGGACACAGCAGGGAGAACTCGGGGCCTGGCACTGAGCCCTGGGGCCCAAGGAAGAGGGGACTCTCAGGCCTGCCTCAGCCTGCTCAGCAACAGCTGGTCTAATTGGGTGGCAGGGCTTGGGCTTGGGCAGGGGCTGCTGGGGGCCATGTGGGTTTGAAGCCCAGAAGAGGGGAAGGTCAGAGCCGGGTTATGCAGCTCAGGATGCAGGTGATGTTGACAGGCAGGCTTAAGGCATGGGACAAGAAGAGGCCATCTGTGGGGGGCTGGGGCAGAGTCGAAGCCCAGTGCATGCCTCAGGGGCTGCTGCTGAGATGGGCTGAGACGTCCCCTCCCTTGCTTGGGCAAACCAGAGTTGAAGCCAACAGGCCATCGTGCCCTGGGTGGTTGTGACCCCCTGGACTCCACTGGGGTAATCGTGTTGGCTACAGCCGGGGCCCTGCTCCCTTTGGTGTCCTGCATGCCCCTCACAGGTGCTGGGCTTCATCCAGGAGCCGCTCCTCGACGCTTCTCTTGCCCACACCGAAGTAGCACAGTGGGGGGATGGAGAAGCGGAGCGGATGCTTTACCCGCTCCCCATTGGTGAAGATCACACCTGGAGGAACACAGGCAGGGTGTTTGGCGAATGGAGGGGCTCCTGGGAATCAAAGCTGGGCCTGCTCTGAGGGCTGGGGAGGGCGAGGCAGGTCCCTGTCACCATCCCAGGAGGGCCAAGCACCTGCTCTTTCCTACCCCACCAGATGGGAATACCCCAGATTTCCAGTGTAAGCTGAAGCACCACAAACAAAGCAAAGGAATTGGCTGCAGCCCTCAGTGGCGCAGCCGGTTCTTGTGATGCAATGACTGGGAACCTCCCCCTCAACCCCAGGCTGTGCTTCCAGCTGGAGCAGATCACTGACCACAGCCCTTGAAGAGCCAGTCGAAGGTGGCCTGCTCCCCGCGGCCACCCAACTCCTCGCCCTGCTCCAGCAGGGCTTCCTTAACATCCCGGTAGCTGCACAGCGCCATGACCAGGTGCGTGCCCAGCTTCCTGGCCATCTGCTGCCAAGATGAGAGGCATGATTAGGCAGGACAGGCAGATGTCCAGGATGAAGGCAAGTGCACCAAGGAGATCCATGACCTGCGGTAGCCTTCGTCCTTCAAAGGCATCCAACTGGGTCAAGAGCTATTTATATCCATGCCCAACAACCCCTAGTCTGGGCATCCATGTTGCAAAACTTTTTTGGCAAATGGCTGTTTTCCTTCCAAAGCATGCTGGGACATAGCAGCAAGGCTCAGGGTCACGTGGGACCGCAGCAGGGGGTGTGGCATTGCCTTGCAAAACCACAGGGAGCACGTCTCGATCTGCCCAGCCACAGCCTCCTGCCAGCGTTTCTTCCCCTTATGATGGAGCCAAGGAGCCAGGGTCTATACATGAGGCAGAAACAGGGGAACTGGGATCAGAGCTCCCTGGGTCCTAGCTGGACAGGGTCAAACCTTCCCCTTGCCCTTGCCCTGTACCGCTAAGTGCTTGCTGGCCTGCAGGGAGCACGGCAGCTGGCAGAGGGCAGCACTGGCTCTCAGGACGGCTCCCGTCTTCGGAGCCGGGCTGCCATTGTTTCCCTGGGATAAATTCAGCCCACAGTTGAACCCCAGCCTTCTCCCATCAGCATGTGGCTTCACAAACACACGAGCTGGGCCTCCGATTCCCCTTGAACATCTTGTCCAACTAGTGTGCATCAGCTGCCTGCCCTGGCCAGGTCGTGGGGGACACCCTGGGACTAGAGGTAGCTCTGCGCTGGGCACCGGACACCCACATCTCAGACCGGTCTGAGACAGTCTGCACGTGCTGCAGCTGCCCCGTCGAGGCCTGAATGAGACACGGGCCACGCTCCTCCTCCGACCTGACCAGAGACTAGCCCCCACCTTGAGTCTCTGCTCGAGCCCTAAAGGACATGCTGGTCTTTGTGGAGCTCAGTCCTGTGAGGACTCAGAGGCAGCGAGTCCCTGGCCCCAAGAGCTCCAGGCACCATGGACAGCTCAGCCCCTCCTCTACTCCCCTCCTCACATCAACCCTGGCCGCTGAGATGTCCCTGTCCTTCCCCAAGGCCTGTTTCTTCAGATTGAACAAGGAAGGCAGAAGACAGGGGAAGCGAAGGGGTGGGAGGCTTTTATTGGAGAGAAACCCCCATATATAACCCAGAACCATTGATTTCAATGATGGATCCCAGAGGTGACAACAAGACTGCCCCCCTACAAAGATGGGATTTCAACACAACCCTTTCACTGGCAACCCCAAAACCAGCTCATCTCGCTCCACCGTTTCCACTTGCCATAATTCATGCACAAATGTGAAAGGCCGTAGCAGGGGAAGGGAAAGGAGCTGAGGATGCGCCAGTGCCTGAGCTGTGACAAGTGGGGTTGGAGGGAGGACTGAGGGGATGAGCTCTCATGACAGACCATCCCGGGGTTCTGCATGTGCTCCCCATCTTCCTCCCCTGTACCCCGCACCAATGTCCCATCTACTCTGAGACCCCCCTCCTAGCGTGGGATCAGGCAGATCTTGTAGTCGCGGGGCAGGCTGACAAAGCCCACCAGCTGCGGGGAGACGTCGAGGTCCTGGTGGTCGGTGGGAGACTCGAAGCGGAAGCGCTGCAGGATGCTGGTGACGAAGAGGAAGAGCTCCATGCGAGCCAGCGTCTCACCGAAACAGAACCGCTTCCGGCCAATGCGTTTGCACGTGAGAAACGTGGTGACTTTAAGCAGGTGAGCAGCTGCTGCTTCTGCCCAGAGCTTCTGAGAGAGGAGGAGGAAGGCAGGGAGAGAGAGAGACAGACCACTGCCTCACTGGATCTGTAGTGAGCGTGGCCATGGGGCTCGTACCAATGGAGAAGGGCATGAAGGCCTGGTTCTTCTTGAATTGCCCCTTGTCATCCAGGAAGTGCCCGGGGTCGAAGGCTTCGGGTCTCTCAAAGTGCTCGGGGTCCTTCAGCACCGAGCCCAGCAGTGCAAACACCTCGGTGCCCTGGGGAGACAGCGCCATGAGACAGGCCTCACGGGGGGTGGGAGCCCTTTCACGTCTTCACGTGGTGTACCAAGGGGACAGCTTTGCAGACCAGCTCAGGGCAAAGCTCCAGGGTCTTGCAACAGCACGGTGCAAAGGCCAGGTCCGTTGGAGTTTGACGTTATTGGAGCAGACCTGCCTCCTCCCCCTTCCCCGGGGGAATAGACCCAGGAGGCCTGGCCCCCACCGCACACGCTCATCACTCA
>JAGPOW010002552.1:393-21323 GCA_030014935.1 Caiman crocodilus | reverse complement strand
GCCCCATGACCATGCTGTGTTGCCCATGACCTTGCCGCACCACCCCAGGACCACGTTGTGCTGTCTCATGATGGTGCCATGTTGCCCTATGACCACACTGTGTTGCCCATGACCTGGCCACGCCACCTCAGAGCCACATATTACCTCAGGACAGTGCCATGCTACCCCATGACCATGCCACATTGCCCCGAGACCATCCCATGATCATGCTGTGTTGCCCCATGACCATGGCACAGCACTCCATGCCCTGTTGCTCCACACTGCGCCCATGGCCTTGCCACGTTGCCCCAGGGACATGTTGCATTACTCTGTGAACATGTGGGGGTGCCCCGTGACCATACTGCTTCGCCCTGCAATGGTGCTGGGGCACCCCATGACCTCACTGTGCTGCCCCGTCACCGGGCTGGGGAGTTGCGTGGCCGGGCCCTGTGGTCCCATGCCCATGTCATGACCCCGCTGCCCCTCTGCTCAGCAACACCTGGGCCAGGTGCATAAGGAGAAGGGCGAGATCATCCGCGTGCTCAGCACCTACTACCAGTCCTTCGTGGATGTCATGGAGTTTCGGGTGAGCTGGGGCGGGGTGGGGGGCCAGGCAGGGCGAGGACCCCCAGCCTTGCACCACCTTCCCCCTCGGCTCTGCCATTTGTCCCATGGCAGGGCACGCTGGGCACAGACTCCACCCAGCAGCATGTGACTGGGTAGGCTGCTGGGGGGTCTGCAGGGCTGTTGTGGGGGGAACCTCCTGGGGATGACGTGGTGCCACCCCCTGCCAGGACCACGTCTATGAGCTGCTGAACACCATTGACGCCAGCCAGTGCTACTTCGACATTGTGAGTGGCACTGGGGGGATACCATGGGGGGCACTGGGCAGAGTGCCTGCAGGAGGTGGGGTGAGCCTGGCTGTACCCCCAGCCCATCCTCCCCATCTTTCCAGCATTTGAACTACGACTTCACCAAGAACTACCTGGATCTGGTGGTGACTTACTCGGCGCTTGTCTTGCTCCTGGCGCGCATCGAGGACCGCAAGGTGCTCATCGGCCTCTACAACTGTGCCCACGAGATGATGCACGGGACCAGGTCGGTGCCCAAGGCGGGGGTGGGCAGGGGGTGATGCCGGCAGGTGGGGGCTCCAGGGCAGTGCTTCCCAGGGCTGTGACATACCGGTGCCCCCTGTGCCCACAGTGACCCCAGCTTCGCCCGACTGGGCCAGATGGTGCTGGAGTACGACCACCCACTCCGCAAGCTCAGCGAGGAGTTCGGGCCCCACAGCAAGGTGAGGGATGGTGGGATGGGGGCAGCACTGGGCTGAGCTAAACCAGGGAGAGCAGCCCCTTGTCCTGGCCGTGCCCAATGCCCAGTCTTGCTCCTGCCACCTTGCAGGCGGTGACCAGCGCCCTGCTGTCACTGCACTTCCTCTTTGCGCGGCGAAACCAGACAGCCGAGCAGTGGCGCAGTGACCAGCTGCTGAGTCTCATCGGCCCCACGAGCAACTTGCTGGCGCCAGCTACCTCGGACACAGTGAGTGTGCCTGCCACACAGGGGATCTGGGGGATGCCCAGCTGGGGCTCTGCCCGTGCACAGCTGAGATGCATGGGCTGAGCCCTGGGGCTAGGAGCAGCTGAAGGGCCCGGCTTCAGTTGCCCACTGGGCACAGAGGACAGCGAGCAGAGGTCTGTTGGCCACCCGGTCCATCCTAGCTGCCCCTAGTGACCAAGGTGCCAGGGGGGTTGGCGGCAGTGGTGAGGGGCGCATGAGAGCAAAGGTGACACCCCTTCTCCCCAGATGGCCTGCGAGTACCTGTCACTGGAGGTGATGGAGCGCTGGATCCTAGGTGAGTGCACCCCCCTGCCCCTGCCACGGGGCACCATGCTGGGCCCTGGGACTGGCCTGTCCACCCCAGCCCAGGGCAGCAGGTTCCTGACTCCTCCCCTCCCTGTAGTGGGGTTCCTGCTGTGCCACGGGGCACTGAGCACCATACCCCAGTGCTTGGAGCTGTGGAAGCTGGCGCTGCGTGGGTCCCTCTATGTGCCCCTGGTGCGCGACGAGGTGCTGCAGATTCACAAGGTCACCGAGGACTTCTTCAGCAGCCTCAAGGGGTAACGGGACAGAAGAGCTGGGGGCAAATGGCTGGCACCATGCACGAGAGCAGGCATCACAGTGCGGGGACCTGTGCTGGCTCTGACCCACTCCCTCTCTGCAGCTACGGGAAGCGTGGGGCTGATATCAAGGAGTGCAAGGAGCATGCGGCGATCCACAGGTATGAGAGCCCCCGGCCTCACAGGATTGTGACCCCCCCCCGGCCTCGGTGCTCTCCACACCTGCTGGTGCCCCTAAATCCTGACCCACAGCCCCCTGCCCCCCACAGCCCTGCTGATGCCCCTCACTGCCAACCTGCAGCCCCCTTGTTGTCCCACCTGGGCCCTTGCTAGCTCCTCCAGGTTAGGGCCTGTGGGGCTGTGGCTGTCCTGGTGCGGACCCTGGGAGGGCAGGGTGGACCCAGAGGGCTGGTGGCTCCCGCATGCCCCCCCACCCTAGCCAGGATAGAGCCAGCGGCAGGTCCAGGCTGGGACTGGCATGGAGGGGTGACATGGGGGCCTTGCCAGCCATGACCCCCCACTCCCTGCACAGCGGGCAGCTGCACAGGAACCGCCGAGACTTCCTGCGCGGGGCCGTGCGGGAGCTGGAGGCGCTGCTGGCTGACCAGCCCGGGCTGCTGGGCCCCAAGGTGAGTGAGGACCTCCAGCATGTCAGTGTGGTGGGTGCCAAGGCTACAGCCGGGTCTCCTAGACACCCCCCAGGCAGAGCCAGCGCTCGATGCTGTACACTGGGTCTGACCAGCATCTGCCCTGGCCCTGCACCAGGCACTGTACGTTTTCATGGCGCTGTCCTTCTGCCGTGATGAGGTGAGCTGGCTGGTGCGTCACGCCGAGCACGTCACCAAGACCAAGACTCCCGAGGACTACTTGGACAGGTAGGGTGGATACCCCCGGGCAGCAGGTCCTGGCTTGGGTCCCTTTGGGGAGGTCGGGGAGGGGTCGAGCCCTGTGGCCCCAGAGGCTGGGGAACAATCCTGGGCCTGATCCGGCTCACAGGGTTGGGGAGTGCTGGCCAGGGGGACTGGGAATTGCGGGGGAGGGACGTGAGCTGGTTGTGGGGTCTGCCCCGTGGCCGTGATGCCTGTGTCTGGCGCAGCTACCTGGCCGAGCTGCTGTTCCTGATGGAGCAGCTCCATGGCCTGGCCCAGAGGCACGTGACCATGATCCAGCGCTACCATGTGCAGTACCTGGCCCGCTTTGACGCCCTCGTCCTCAGCGATGTCATCCAGGTGCAGGGGGAGGTGGGACAGGGGGCCTGGGCTTCGGGGAGGCGCTGGGCTCAGGAGTGCTGAGTGCCGGCCATCGTCCCCCCAGAACTTGTCTGTGTGCCCTGAGGAGGAGTCCATCATCATGTCGGCCTTCGTCGGGGCGCTTTCATCCCTCTCCTTCAAACAAGGTGACCCCCCCTCACCCCACCACTGCTTTCATGAGACCTGGCCCCCATGGCA
Source organism: Caiman crocodilus (assembly GCA_030014935.1). Classification (NCBI taxonomy): domain Eukaryota; kingdom Metazoa; phylum Chordata; order Crocodylia; family Alligatoridae; genus Caiman; species Caiman crocodilus. The sequence goes on along the minus strand of JAGPOW010002552.1, from coordinate 17,779 downwards.
CAGAACGGGTGGGTCTGCTCCGAGCACGTCTCCCCCTGCCCCGGGGTCCGACTGTAGGACCCCCCCCACTCCAGCCCATCACATGTCCGTGGCTGTGTTTCTCCCGCAGTGGACAACAAGGAGCCGTTCGATTTCTCAGGGCTTCGGCTGGACTGGTTTCGTCTGCAGGTAGCTGCCCCCCCATCCCAACCCCAGCCCCTGGATGCCCTGGGTCCTGGCTACGCTGACCCTGTGCCCCCCCCAGGCCTACACGAGTGTGGCCAAGGCCCCCCTACAGCTGCGCGAGGCCCCAGACCTTGGCCGCGTCATGAACCTCATTATCTTCCACACGCGCCTGCTGGACGGGCTAGGCGAGCTGCTGGCCGAGACCGCCGACCTCTCTGTCCTCTGGTACCTGGGGCTGGGGAGGGGGCTGAGAGCTGGAAGGGGCTAGAGCCGGAGGGAGGGGGGCTGGGAAATTAAGTGTGGGGGATGCAATGCGCCTGGGAGCCGCAGGCTTGGTGCTGGGCTTGCTCCACACGTGCCTCAGTTTCCTCTGCTCCCAAAGTGTCCCACGGACACAGCCTTGCACATGTCTGGGGCATTGCACGTGCCTCTGCCTCGCCTGCGCGTGCCCTCCCATGATCTCACCGCCCTCCCATGTCCCCTCCCCAGCTTCTACGTGCGGCCCCTAGAGCGGCTCTTTGCGCAGGCACTGGAGGAGCCAGCTGTGCTGCGCTACACCATCGCCTTCCCCCTGACCTGCGCCCGCTTTGACCGTGCCACCCACCCCATGTGCCCGGAAGAGGTCTGTGCCACTGGTGGGGGGGGCATGCATGGCGGGGAGGGACGGGACACATGTGCCTATGCTGAGGAGGGGAATGGTCCACGTGCCAATGTGGGGGTGGGGGAGGGAATGGCATGACAGGAGGGACAAGACCATGTGTGGCAGTGCCGGGCTATTTATGCCCGGTACTGGGGGGAACTGCAGGGCCCTGATCTCACCCCCACCCTTGCCCCCTAGTACCCGCACCTGCAGGCTGGCGCCGTGGGGCTCTGCCGTGGCTTCCTGGAGCAGCTTGCTCGTCAGGCCAGTGCCTGCATCATGGACACGTGTGCCGAGCAGTGCAAGCTCAGCGAGCAGGTGGGACCGCTTGGGGGGTGGGGAGGTCCCAGCAGCGGGGGGTGCCGGGAGCCGTGGCCCAGTGGCTGACCCACCCCCGTGCCCCCAGCTGCTGCCCAAGCACTGTGCCGCCTCCATCAGCAAGGCCCGCAACAAGAAGGCCCATAAGCAGCCAGCGCGGAAGGGGGAGCCCGAGCGGGATAAGCCGGGGGCGGAGAGCCAGCGCAAGGACCGCAGCCTGGTCACCAAGTGAGCACAGGGCTGGGGAGGGAGGTGGGCAGGTAACCCAGGCGCCCAGCTGCCCCGTGGGGGACCCCAGAGCTGTGCCCTGTGGTGACACCCCCCATCCCTGTCCCTGCAGCCTGGACAAGCTGCACGTGGGGCTGACAGAGTTGGCGCTGAGCCTGGCGCACGTGGGCAGCATCACGGTCTTCGAACACGTGCTGGCGCCGCCCGAGTTCCTGAGCAGCCAGCTGGAGGCTCGGCTCAGCCGGGCCATCCTGGGGCTGGTGAGACACAGCTTGGCCACGCAGGAGGTGGCACGGCCCTCAGAGGTGCTGACAGGGCTGCGGACCTACGAGGGCTTCCTGATGGCACTGGGCCCACGCCTGGGGCTGGACGCTGGGCGCCTCGTGCGCTCCGTGCTGCTGCAGCAGACGCAGGCCCTGGACTCACGTGGGGAGCAGACCCTCACCACCGTCTACACCAACTGGTAGGGGCAGCACGGATCCGGGGCCAGGTCCCTACGGTGTGTCGCCATCGGGAGCCGCTGGGGGCCAAGATGGGGTGCCATGGCCTGATGTGTCCTCTGGTGCCATCTGACCAGGATCCCCCCTTCCACGTGGGGGGCGGACAGACATACAGAGCCAAGGGCCACAACCACGTCCCCCCGCAGCCAGGCTCCCATCTCCCAGCACCTGCCTGAACAAGGGCTGGCAGGACCCAGCGCCCCACAGCTGCTCTGGGCAGCCCCTGGCTCCCCACCACCACCCCGTCCCCAGCCCTGCAGTGCCCCTGAACCCCCCACCCCTGCCAATGCCCCTCACTCCCGACCCGCAGCCCCTGCCCACCCCCTGTTCTTCCCAACCAAGCGGGTTGCCGGGCCAGTGATGGGTGCTGCCGACAGGTACCTGGAGGCGCTGCTGCGCCAGGCCAGCATGGGCACCATTGTCCTGTCGCCAGCCATGGAGGCCTTCATGAGCCTGGCCCAGGAGAGCGAGGGGTCTTTCAGTGCCCAGGAGTTCTCCGACATTACAGGTGAGCCAGGGCAGGGGCTCTGGGCTTGGCTGGTGGGGCACTGGAGTGTGGGGGAGATGTAGGGCTGACACCCCGTCCTCCCCAGAGATGCGGGCGCTGGCCGAGCTGCTGGGCCCCTACGGCATGAAGTTCCTGAGTGACAACCTCATGTGGCACGTCACCTCGCAGGTCGGGGAGCTGAAGGTAGGGCGAGGGGCAGGGCTGGAGCCCGGACACGTGGGCTCTCTGGAAGGGAGAGTGGGGTCCACTGGGTCATGGCGTGCGTGGAGCCAGGACACCTGGGTTCAGTCCTGGGTGCCAGGATGGGAGCAAGGTCGGTCCTGCATCAATGCTGGCTGTCCTCCTGGCTGCTGGGGAGATTTGGGGTCCCAGTGGGAGGGAAGGGCTCTGGGGGGCCCCACTGACACCCCACCCTCCTGGCCATGCAGAAGCTGGTGAATGAGAACATGGACGTGCTAGTGCAAATCCGCTCCAACTTCTGCAACCCCGAGCGCATGGCAACGCTGACGTCCCGGCTGACCTGTGAGCACCTCACACTGACCCCAAGCTGCCAGGCTTGGTGGAGAGGGGGCAGACCTGCATTTGGGGGTTGTGGATGGGCCTGAACTGCTAGAAGAGTGGAGTGCGGAGGGGAAGAGCAAGGGGCTTGGGTGGGGAGTGAGGGGGGGCAGGGGCTGCAGGTTGGGACTGAGGGGACTGGGAAGGCCAGGAGGCTGGGAGTGAGGGGCACCAGTAGGGCTGGGCTGCGTCAGCCCCTGGTAACCAGCTGCCCCCCACATCCTCCCCAAGCTGCTGACAACGTGCTGAAGAGGATGACGATCATTGGGGAGATCCTGAGCTTCCGCGCCATGGCCCAGCAGGGCCTACAGCAGGTGGGGCTGCCCCGGAGCCAACCCTGCATGGGGGGTGCCCCCGGGGCAGGGCTGGCTGTGGCAGGGGTTGCTGTGGACTCTCCCAGACATACCCACTGTGCCCGGGCGCCCCGCCGGGACCCGCAGCCAGGGCCACATCTTGGCCCATTCCTTCCCAGGACCAGCTGCATGTTGCTGGGGGGCTAGACCTGGCTCACAGGTGTCCCCCCCGGCCCCACAGGTCTTCTCCAGCCACTGCCCCTTCCTGATGGGTCCCATCGAGTGCCTCAAGGAAGTTGTCACCCCTGACACCGACATCAAGGTGGATGGTGCGGCCGAGACCCAGGCCATCCTGGGACCTCGGGGCAGGGGGCAGTGGGGCTGGGGTTATTGCTCGCCGGGGCAGACCCCGTGGCTGAGGACAATGGTTGTGGGAGCGGGGGGGTGCCGGCCATGGGTAGTGTCCCCCTCCCACCCCATCTGAAGCTGCCTGGGTGCTGCTCCTAGGTCACCCTGAGCATCTTTGAGTTGGCCACGGCTGCTGGCCTCCCCTGCGACATCGACCCAGCCCTGGTGGCTGCCTTGTCCAGCCTGAAGTCCGGTAGGAGCCGGGGCACGTGGGGGGGTGCACCCTGCACACACACGTACACCACATACATGCACACATTGCACACAAACCCCTGTGGGTGCATACACATGCCTCGCACACATGCATACGCTGCCCACACACATCCACTATATAGGCAGGCACACGGAATAGGCACACTGCCAACATGGACACTGCGCACAAATACACACTGCACATGCATTGTGCACACATGCGCGCGCACACACACTGCACACACACTGCACACACACTCAGCCATACTGCACATGTGCACTGTGCGTGGATACACACTGCACACACGTGTACACAGACACCATGAGCCCACACTGCACACACACTCTACACATGCATAGTGCACATGCACTACACTGCACACCCACACTACACACACGCTACACAGGCACACTGCACCCACATACCAACATGTGCACACACACTGCACACAACCAACCACCCACACACATGCACAGAGGAGGCAGGCCCACGGCGTGCACACGCATTGTACATGTGCATATTTGCAGCCACACACACATATACTACCAAGACCCACACAAGCCAGGCACACACTTATGGCCTTTGCCCATGGATGCCCGCTGCACATGCCGGGTACCTGTGCTGGGGGGAAGGAGAGGGGGGCACGGTGGGTCATAGACGGGGCTGGGGGTGGTGGCACTGGGTCTAGGGAGTGGGGACCCAGCCTCCAACAAGGCTCCGGGGAGGAGGCTTCACCAAGGAAACCCGGGGTCCCCATGCTGGCCCTGGCCCTGCTGCCAGATGGGGGCAGATAGGGACAGGTGCAGGGGGTCATGACAGTGGCCTCTGTTCAAGGTTGGGGACCGAGCCAACATCCCCTCTCTGCCCCACAGATGCATCATCCCAGGAGGAGGACTACAAGGCCGCGTGCCTGCTCCTGGTCTTCATAGCTGTGGCCCTGCCTCTCCTGGCCTCCCAGCCCGTTACCTATAACATCGAGATGGACGGTGAGGACCACAGACACCCTAGAGCCACGGGGGCAGTCTCTCCCAATCTGAGCCCCTCTGAACACATCTGTCCTCCAAACTCTTTGTGCAACTACAACCCCAGGCATCACCTCTGTCCCAAGGAGAGCAGGGGGCTGCAGCCACCAGCGTCTGGCTCCAAAGTAGATTAATTGATGCTCCAGAGATCCCAGGCAGAGGCTGTGCCCCAGTACAGAGGAAGGCAACCCCCCACCTCAGTCCATACCAGTCTGACCAGGGGGTAAAATCCCTTCCTGCCCCCAGTGCAGTGGGTCTGAGTCTGAGTGGAGTCATGAGACTCTCTAGCCAGGACCCGGCAGGGTTGGGCCCAGTAGGAGCATTGGCACAACCCCCGGGCACCTGCCAGCCCACGAGAGCAGAAGGGCGGGCTAGCAGGGTCAGATGCAGCCTCAGTGCTTTTTTTGGGGGGGGGGGGGGCATGGGGTCCCGCTCCCACCGCTGACCGCCCCTGGCTCCCACAGCATTCAGCAACAACAGCCATTGCCTGGCCAAAGCCATCATCCAGGTCTCGGCCGCCCTCTTCACCATCTACAGCAAGAACATTGAGGTCCACCTCAAGGAGTTTCTGCTGGTGAGTGTGGGGGTCTCAAGCACAGGGCAGCATGGGTGGGGGGCACCAGAACGGGCCACTGGCCATGCTTGGCTTCCTGGCACCTGGTAATCTGCCAGGGTCTGGGTGCAGGGCCAGGTCCTGGGGACCCCCAAGGACTCTGGACCACACAGGACACAGATGCAGGGGACCTCCGTGCTGGAGTCTGGGGGAGCAGAGTCCACCTGGCCCTGCCAGGGGCTGGAGGGATGGGGCATCGCCTGGCCTGGCCCAGGGGTGCTCTGGGTAGAGCAGGCAGAGAGCACAGCCTTGGGAGGGTGCCTGTCCTCCCCGCCGGGCACTGAGACCCTGTGCCTTGCAGCTGGCGTCCATGAGTCTCCTGCAGCTGGGGCAGGAACCTGACCGGCTGTACACCAAGAACCGCGAGGCCATCTCCCTGCTCCTTCTCCGGGTGAGTGCCTCGTGCCACCTCCGGGCTTCCCAGGGGCTGGAGGATGACCTGACAGCTGGGTTCCCTGAGTCGCCTGCCTGGATCTAGCCCTGGAGGCTGCCCCCGACCCTGCTCCGTGCCTGGGCCACAGTACCCGTGGTCTGTCCAAGTGGAGGCCAGGCCATGGCGGGGCTAGGCTGGGGCTCAGCTCCAGACCCCACCGTCCGACTTCAGCCCTGACCCCATGTCCCGGCCCTGGCAGATCGTGGAGGAGTCATCCTTCCTGACCGCAGACATGCTGGAGACCTGCTTCCCCTACGTGCTGCTGCGCAATGCCTACCGCGAGGTGCACCGCGAGGCACTGCTCAGCAAGGTGCCCACCCACTGACCTCCCCCACCACTCCCCGCCCCATCCTGCACCCCCTGGGGCTGGTGCCAGGGCCAAACTGCTTGCATCTGCATGGCAGCAGGCGGCCGCGTGGGGGAGTGGGTAGAGCCCAGACACCTGGGTTCTCTGCTCTGCTGCAGGAGGGCAGTGAGGGCTATTAGGGCAGGTGTGAGGACTCCTGAGGTCTCTTCAAGGCGAGTGCAGGGGCGGGGGGGGTGCATAGCAAGGACTTGGAGCTGAGACTTCTGGGTTCTGGCCTTGGGTCTGGGAAGATCTCAGCCCCGGCCCAGCCTGGCTGTGCTGGCCCCGCTGGCCACAGGATCCGTGGCTGCCACCGTGCTGCCCCGCGCAGGCCACTGTCCCCTCTGCTTGTGCCCAGCCGGGAGTGGGACCCAGCACCAAGATGCAGCAGCTCAGAGCTAATAAAGGCATTTGCTCCCATGCTTTGTGGTCTGACTCTGACGCTGCAGGAATACCTGGGGACTAGCACCAGCGCTCAGCACCCCCCAGAGACATCAGCATCTTATCCAGCCCCCGCCCCGAGGCAGGTGGGGCATCCTGCCCCCAGCCCAGGGCAGCAGGGAGGGGGCAGGATCTAAGCCAGTGGCAACCAGATCCATTTTGGAGCCGGCACCAGTGAGGCCAACATAGGACCCAATCCTGTGACCTGGTCAGGCTCTGGTCCTGCCCCGGTTTCCCTATGGGTTCCTGTGCCCCCCTAGTCCCAGCACTTCCAGGAGCTGCTGCACTAGATGCCGCAGTAACAAATCTCCCAGCAGGGCTCCATGGCGGAGGCGGGCCCTGTGAATTATGGCCCTAGAGCAGCGGAGGCGCCAGGGCTGCGGTGGGAATGAGTGGCGGTAAATCCTGCTCCGCTGTGCACCTCATCCCCTTGGGCCAGCCCTGCTCTGTCCCCATACCCAGCACTGCCTTGGGCCCCAGCTCCCTGCACAGGACTTCTACCACCCCATATTGGTCGGGCAGGGCTGCCAGCTCCATTCCGCCTTTGGGGAAACTGAGGCACACAGTGATTGCATCATGCCTGGTTCAGGGGGTGAATGCAGCCCCTGACAGTGACTGGAGCATCCGGCCCTGGCCCGTCCGCCTTCACTGTGCGCTGGAAACGTGCCACAGACGGTAGCACAGGGGGACACAAGTGTGGGCCTGCAGGTCCCGGAGCCCGGGTGGGAGGCACATGGCCTCCAAGGCTGCACTCGTGCCAGGGGCAGCCCTGCACGCCTGCTCTCCCAGCTCGGCCGGAGCAAAGGTTAATGGGCTAATGGACCGACACACGCCCCCGCACCCTGACAGCTCCGTTCTGCTTGACGGGTCTTTGCCAAGACAGGCGCAGCGGGGAGCCGGCAGCAGCTGTCAGAGCGCGGCGGCACGAGCAGCCTGCCCAGGCCGCACTGGATGGGCAGGGGTGGGCGTGAGAGCCCCTGGCTCTGGAGCATGATCCTCCTCTACTCTGCGCTAGGTGCTGCATGTGCATAGGGCACCAAGACAGGCCCACAGTCTAGGCAGCACTGCTCCCGGAACGTGCCTGGCATTGACCCCCTGTGCCACCAGTCCCTGGTGCCAAGAGGGCCACAGTGTGAGAGGCCTGCAGCAAGGGGTGGAGTTGCTGGGACCCCCCAGATGGCCCCGAAACCCCAGCCTAGGGTTCAGCCCCATCCCTGCTGGGGGCCGTGGCACATCTCAGGGGGTTACAGAGCTTCTGAAGTCCGGTTTTCTCCTTCTCTGGGCAACTGTTGACCTCTCACATTGGTGCCAGGGCCAAGTCACGGGTGCCCTCTGCCCGCAGACAGACACAGCCTTTGTGCTTGATTCAGCTGATCCCTGAGCACCTGGCAAGGGTGGAGACCCCTGGGCCCCTGAAACATCAGCCGTGACCCCCACTCTGCCCTCTCCTCGTGACCCTGTGCCCCCCTGGCCAGGGGTTGTGCCCCATCACTGCACACCAGGGGGATCAGCCGCAGCCCAACTCTGCCCCAGATGCCTGCTGCCAGTTCATCAATCACAATATTAATGAAAACGAGCACTGACAGCTCAAAGGTGGTGCACAGCCCTTCCTCTGCCAGCCCTGGCATGCGAGGGGGTCCAGGGCCACCTTGCCCCCACCAACACCCACAGCAGGGGCCGGGGAAGAGCTGCAGCTGTGTCTCTGGGGGATCCCTGTACAGCTTATTCCCTGGTCAAGGGTCTGACCCAATCCCAGCAAAGTGGCGGCTCTCTTCTGCCCGTGCCTCAGTTTCCCCACGGGTGCACAGGATCCGGGTGCTGGTGCGGTCCTGGCCCCCTGGAAGCTGGCCAAGCCCCTTCCCCAGCCCAGCCCGGTCCGGGGGATGCTGGACCCCCCTTGCACCAGCAGCTCAGCCCTGGGGGGGAAGGCTGGGGGCACCATGCCCTGCAGGCTGGGCTGGCCTGTGCTGCGGGCTCCCATGCTTGGCGCCATGCGTGGCTGCCGTGCCGGCGTCCGCCCGCCCACGGCCTTACATAAGCATTTATTAATAATCCCCGGGGGCTGCTGAACGCTGTGTGGAGCCGCCTTCAGCGTGGCCCCCCGCCGCCCTGGCTCCTTAAAGGGACCACGCGAGCTGCGCGCCCACCCCGGGCACAGACACGTGTCCGGCAGCCTCCATGTGGCCAGCATGTGACAGCTTGTGGGGCTACTGTTTGGGGTGCCCGGTTCTCCCCCGCCGTCCCATGCCCCTGGGGCCCAGACACATCCTGGGACTCCCTTTCCCTGTATCCCAGATGCTGCAAGGGGTGGTACTTTGGCATGTGACCCACCATTGTGTCAGGAAGCATCGCTCTTGCCCCTCCCTGGGGTTTAGTGCCTAATTTAGGGATCTCCCTTCTGCCATGTCAGAGCCCCTGGGGGCCAAAAAACCTCAGTCCCTTCTTCCGGGGCATCTCCGGGATGTGTTCTCTCATCCACACAATCGCTTCTAGCCTGCGATTCCTGCTCCCCCCCATACTGCAGGGGCTGAAGCCTTGCGGCAACAGATCCAGCCACCTCCAGGCTGGTGCTCAGCTGAAGCGTCTGTCAGCTCCAGCTTCTCTCTTATCTCCATCCACAGCTGGTGGCTTGGCTTCCTCCCTGGCTTGACAATTGGCCTTCCCGCAGGGCCTGGGCCTCCTCCTTGCTGCCAGTGCCTTGCTACCTTATGGCATCCAGGTCCCAAATGACCCCAGAAAGGCTCCTCGAGGGGTGTTGAAATGACCAGTCGATGGCATGCGGCTGCATCTGGGGTGGAATATGGCAGCGGCAGCACAGAACAGGCCCTATACATTGGTCTGGTTAGGGAAGGGGGAAGACAAGGTCTTTGGGACCCTACTAGCCAGGCCCTGATCACCTGTGAGCCCAGCCCCTGGCCCCCAGCCCCCTCCCCTGCCCTGAAGGATGGGCCTACACCCCCAAATGTTTTGGTCAGCTCCATCCCACCTGCCTCTGCCCTCCTGGCCCAGCTGGCAGCCAGGGACGGGCGCTGGCTCCCTGCACAGCACAGGCCAAGCCAGGATGAGCTGCCAGTCCCACCCTGTGATGCACAGGACCCCACCCCCAACACCCTCCCTGCAGCCAGTAGCAAACAGGAGCATCAAGGTCCTTCCAGAGACCCCTGTCCCGAGAGCCAAGAGGCAAGTGCATGTTAACCAAGGAGCGTGCCCCCTTTCCAGCTCACAGGCACGACCCTGCTGCTCCTGGCACGTGTGACCTGCACTGTCGGGGTGCAAGGTGTGGGGCAGCCCCCTGGGCTTGTGAGCCACGACTGCACAAGCTGTGCTGCAGAGATGTGGCAGCGTCCAGGTGCTGGGGCAATAACCCTACCCCATCCCCTGGGACAGGCGGGGCAGGAAGCACTGGCAGGGCTGGCCGTCTCCCTGGGGGGTATCAGTCAACCCCAGAGTGGTCCCTGGGGACTTGATGCCCTGGGCAGGGCAGCAGTCGGGGCTCTCCAGGTCCTCTGTGCTTCTCAACTGGGTGCTTACACCCTTCGCCCCAGGCACCCAGCAGAGCAACACGGCAGAGAGCCAGCTTGATGCTCCTTTCGCTTGGGAGTCCCCAGCCCCAGGGAGCCTCCCCTGGCCAAGGCGGGCTGCTGGGCAGTTTGGGGCGCAGGTGCCAGAGCAGGCCACCCTGGGAGGAGCTGTGAGGTCAGGCTGGGGTGGGGGTGGGGGGTCCTGCTTGCACCGCACCCCTCCCTCACCCCGGCTGCAGCAGCCGGCAGCAGTTTCCATTCAGAAGCTGGAATCAGTAGAGTCTGGGGGGAAGGGGGGGCATTGCACTGAGACAGAGCACTGCAGCTGGGCGCTGGGCATGGGGTACCGTGCTGCCCCCACCCCCCACCTGGCACTGCATTACTCCCTCCCCCTCTGGGGACAGCAGTACCTCCTACCCCTGCAACACCTAGCACGATGCTGCTCCTCCCCCCGCCCTGCCCCGCCAGCGCCGGCTATGCTTCTTCCCTCCGCACCTGGCGCTGCACTGCCCCTACCCCCCATGCCCCTAACACCACCCCACCCCGGGTATGCCCCTAGCCCCCTCACTCCTCCCCGCCCGCACACACCTGGCACCATAATACCCCCTACCCCGCATCGGGTATGCCCCTACCCACCTCCCGCACCTGCCGCCCCTACCCGGCACTGGGTATGCTCTTACCCCCCGTACCTGGCACCGCACCTGATGCCACTACCCCCCCCGCACCGGGGATGCCCTGGCCCGCGCCGCCCCCGCCCCCCGGGGCCCACGGCACGTCCCCGTGTCCGGCGCCCGGTACCGCACTGCGCCCGCCCCGCGCCGCGCCGCCGTGGGGTGCGGGGGGAGGCGCTGCGTGCGGGGCGGAGCGGGGCGGGGGTGCGTGCGGGGCGGGCCGGGCCGGCGCTGCGGGAGGCCATTACCCGCGCGGCGGCGGCGGCGGCGGCGGCATCATCCTTGGTGCGGGCTGCCCGGGCCGGTGCTGCGGGCTCCCGCCATGGAGGAGCCGCCGAGCCCCCCGCGGCTGGAGCGGGACGCGCTGGAGCCGCCCGAGGGCTGCCCGTCGCCGCTGGAGCTCAAGTCCGGGCCCAGCAAGAAGATGTGGGTCAAGCTGCGAGCGCTGTGAGTGCCCGGCGGTCCCGGGGGCACCTGTGGGGCTGGCTCCCCGTGCCCTCCCCGGCTGGCAAAGGGGTGGGGGGAGGCTGGGTGCTGGCACCTGCGGCAAGGAGCCCGCCGGTACCCAGGCGATGCGGGGCTGGATGCTGGCATCCACCTGTGGCAAGGGCCCCTGGTACCTGGGCCCGGATGGCAGGGCTGGATGCTGGCATCTGGGCACCGAACCGGCTGGGGGTGGGTGCACCCTTGTGCCCCAGAGCAGGGCAGTGCCAGGGCTGGGTCTGTGGGACCTGGGGCGTGGGCTGCACTCTGGGAGACTTCAAATGCAGTGAGGCGGAGGGTCCGGAAGTGGGCTGCAGCGGGGGGTGGGTGGAGACGTGGCTGTGACCACGTCTGGGATCTTGGGGCACTGGCACCGGGGACCATGGTGTGTCCACACAGAGCGTTGCTCGCTGGATGTCCAGCCCCGGCCGTGCGTCTAGGAAGCCTCTTGCCCCATGCGAGGTGGTGCCATCTGGGGTCATGAGGGCACTGACCATGGCCGAGGCAGGGGTGGGGACCCTGCCTGGGTGGGTGACTGGGCCAGGGCTTGCAGTGACACTGTGCGCCCATGGAGGTGTTGGAGGGCTGCTGTCTGGGGGGAAGCAGCCTGACCCATCCCGCAGGACTCCCGTTCCCGGCTGCCTGCGTGGGGAGCCAGCAACAGCTGTGTCCTCGGCTCCGTGTTCCTCCGCAGCTGCTGCAGGGTGGTCTCTTGCCCGTGAGCTGCCCGTCTGACTGGGCTTCACGGGCTGGCCCCTTCCCCCCCCGCCGGGATCCTGGGAGCTCCTGGCACCCTGGAGCCCAGAGCAAAGCAGTTGCTCCTGGGATTGGACCCGTCTCTCCGGGAGCCCCGGGTGTCTCAGCCTGGCATAGCTGCAAGTCCCAACAGCCCGTCTGGCTCCATGCCCATCCATGTGCATGTATATATGCACGCATGTTCACGCATGTGCCTCTGCTGCTTTCTGTTCCCTGCTGTGCCCCCCCTTTCCCCCCCCGACCTCCATCTGCTGCTTCACTCTCTTCTTCTCTAAGCTTTTAGCTCCTATCTGTGCAGATTGTCCCCATCCCCCGTCCCCCCGTGTCCCCTTATGGGCAAGGCTCTGGGCTTCATGCCCCTCCGGAGGCCAGGCCCCGTTGAGGTCTCCCTGCTCCTTGGGGGAGCACTGAGCCCAGGTGCTCATCCAGTCAGCTGCACCGGCTGGTGCCCGGTCCCAAGAGGAGAAAGCAAGGACCCCCAAGCATGTGGGAGACACGGAAAGCTGGGCACTGGGGCTGGCCAGATCTGTCCGGGGCCCCTGTGCCCGGCTCCTGCCTCTCGTCCCACAGGCCAGGTAGACCAAGCAGGACCCTGCAGTTCTCCTGGCCTGGCTCTGCCCTTGCGGGGGGCAGCCAGGCTGCAGACCTGCTGGTGCAGGCCGGTTCCCCAGCCTTGCCCACCAGAGGATGGCTGGTCCTGGGGGCAACCTGGCACTGAAGCTTGTGCCCTCCATCTCCTCATGTGCCACATGCTGTGGCCTCCAGATGGCAGCATCGGCAAGCTCCAGGGGCCTCAGAGCTCTGCCCGGCTGTGCTGGGGCATTAGGGTGCATGCCTGGACATGGCCCCAGGTCTCTGGCCCGGCGCTGGGGGCAGCTGAGGTCACTGCCCATGGCTCTGGGTCTGCAGCCATGGGTGTTGCGGGGGTCTGCTCTTAGCCCTGTGTGGAGACATTGCAAGAGAGATGCTGGACCTCCTCCGCTCTCTCTGATGCCTGACAGGCGGTCGAGACTGTACCCAGGGCTGGCAATGAAAGGATGAGACATTCCCTGCATGTCACCTCTCTGTCCTGGGTTCAAGCTGCTTCACTGCTGTCTGGGGATGTGGAGTCCTGCGGCCCCAGCGCACAGGCCAGGCCTGAGCCCCTGCAGCCTCGGCTCCAAGGTAGCTGGGCAGAACCAGGGCAGGGGAGGGGTGCAGTGCAGGGACACATCCTGCTGCCCTGCAGGTGCAGGGAGAGGGCCCTGAGAGAGCAAGTGAGATGGAAAGAGTGAGCGGAGGCGATGGGCGTGCAAAATGCGGCTAACGGGCTCGGTCACGGTTTGCAGCAGCTGGAGACGAGTGCTCAGGAGGCACCTGGAATTGGGCAGCTGTAGACGGGGGAGTGGGGGGCACTGCTGAGTGCTGGGACAGGCAGAGAGCAAGGGGCTGCGGGTCAGGAGTGAGGGGCACTGTGGAGATGGCCCTGCTGGTGCCCCTCACCCCCAACCTGCAGCCCCATGTGAGATGCTCCTGCAAGCCCAAGCTGCCCAGCTGTGGCCCGGTCCCCAAGGAAACAGGCAGGCAGGGACCGGGTCCGGCGCTTCCCCTTCGAGTCCCCGCCAGCTCATGATCCGCGCTTGCCTTTGAAACGCGAGGAGAATTCCTGATCGGTGCCGCGTTCCCGCTTGCTGCCTGCTCATCTGGGATCGCGGGCTGGGCTGCAGCTCGTGTCTCTGGGCTAGGAGACTCCTCCAGCTTCTCTAGACACTGGGGTCCCAGGGACCTGAGCTCCCGCGTCCCAGGCCCCCTCGTATCCACCCGGCTGTGTCCCCGGGCTCCAACACGGCTGCCCGCCGTGCCTCGAGCTGGCCCGCAGACTCCTGGATTCTTCTCCTGGGTGGTGCTGCCTGCAGTGAGACCTGCTGCCCCGCTTTTCCCCTCCAGCACCGGGGAGCAGGTGACCTGACTTCCCCCACTCACCTCTCCAGTTGCTACAGGGAGGCCTTTATGGACTTCACCTGCTGGAAGTGACACGACCTGTCCGGGGCTCCCCCAGTGCCCGGGTCTCCATGGGAGCCTGTGCAGCAAGACTGGGGCAGCACTAGTCCCGCTGTGGGGGCACCCCCTCCTCTGTCCAGAGCTGGCGCCGGTGCCTTTTCCAGGCAATTGGGCTTCATTGCTGATTGCTTTGCTGCTGGCACCGGCTCGGCGGGGGGATCCAGCCCTGCTCCCCCTGCCGTGGGTGGCACCGGCCAGATGTGCGTGGCCAGGCCGCCAAACCCCAGGCTGCTCCAGCCACGGGCGGTAAAGCTTCCAACCCTGCCTGCGCCTTGTGGCTGTGGGCACCGGGTCCCGGGGCAGGGACTCCAGCCCAGAGGATGGGAAGCAGCTAGCCAGGGACTGGACCACATCCCAGGGCCAGCGGAGCCCACGTGCTAAAGCATGTACCCAGGCTGCACCGTACCCAGCATCAGCCCCTCTCGGCTGGGCAGAGCTGTGGCAGTGAGACCCCTTGGGGACGGGTTGTTACCTCGCCGGCTCTTCGGCAGGCTCTGAGTCACGCCGCGAGCACGTTGGGCTGACTCACAGAGCATCCATGCTCAGCTGGAGCTGCCTGGGACCGCGGGTGCCGGGCTGGCAGCCCTCCCAGCTTCCTGGGCCCCAGTGTCACATACCCCCCCGCAGGGCCCGGGGTATGCTCTGACCCCGCTCAGAGCCGGAAGGCTTCTGCTCTTGGGACCGTGGGGGATGGTCTGCAATTATCTCCTAGCCTTGCACACTGTCCAGACTCCTCTGCCTGGTCCCCTGAGGGCTAATGAGGCTCCAGGGCCAGGCTGGAAGTTGCTGCAGGCATTAGTCCCTAATCACCTCCCTCGGCATCACTGGGGACCCGTGGCCATCCTGCCTCCCCATGCTGTCAAGCCCAGGCCTGGGGATGTCAGTGCCCCGGGTGGCCATCCTGAGCTGTGGGGTAATGCTCTGATGTGGGGTGCAGTGAGCAAGGGGTTAAGCTCAGCCAGAGGGGTTTTTGGGGGGGGAGATGTTTCTGGTGGAGCTGATGCGGTTCCCATCATTAACTTGTTTTGCTGCCTAGTCCCGATCTCTCCCCCGCATCCAGCTCCGTGCCTGGCCCCCCCTCCCAGTTCAGCTCTGATTTAGGCACCACCTCTGTCTGGCACCCCCCCGCCCAACCCCCCGTGTCAAGTCTGATGCCCATTTTGGGGTAGGGGTCAGGCAGCAGAGGGGTCAGTGTTGGGGGGGACAGGGAGCTGGGTGCATGCTCCGTGCCAAGCTGGGTCCTTGCACCCAGGCCCTGCATGCCCCAGGTCCATGCCTGAGCTGCCATGCACTGGCCATCACCCCTGCACTCTGCCCCAGAGCTGGCTGACCATCAGCACAACGGGAGGTGGTTTCCGTGGCCCCAGTGCGCTGGTGACGTGGCCGTAATGAGAGACGGACACGGCTGTGCGTGGGGAGGGAGTGGAGCAAAGAGTGCTGTGGGGGTTGGGTAGCCCCGTCCCTCTGCTGCTGCAGGTGCTGCTGGGGGCCGGGGGCAAGGGGACCCAGCACCGAGGGTGATCGGATGCCCAGGTTGGATACTCTGCCCGTAGCAGTGCAGGGCACCCGGTGCAAGCCAGAACTGTCTTTGAGACTGCTGGCACCAGCACCTGGAGTTTGAGGGCAGCCAGGACCAAGCCTCATCGCACCCCCTGGCCTTAGGGATCTGCTGCGTGCCCAGGCAGGGCCAGGGACCATGTTCAGCTCGGTCGCCTCCCGCAGGACCTGGCCAGCTGAGAACAAAGCGTCAGATTTTCCACTGTTGCATCCCAGCCTCAGCTCCCATGGGGGCGAGCCTGGCTGCCCCCCAGCTCTGCAGCCACACCCATGATGGGGCCCCGGAGGTGCTGGGCCGCTCCGTGCCAGATGCGATGGCTTCAGGAGCGTCCTCAGTGCTTAAAGGCAGCAGAGTCCTGCTGAGACCGCCCCCTTCCCCCCCCATGTGCTTCACGCGCTCCTAAACCACCTGGGGTCAAGGAAGCCGGGGTCATGGAAGCCAGGGTCATGCCGGGGCTGTCTGGGCAGGCGCTGGGTGCCTGGGTCTCTGCAGTAATTCCAGGTTGAGGTGCTTTTCTCCGCTGCTGCCTATGCCCTGGGGTGTGCTGGGTGAGAGGCCGTGGCCTGCGCGGTGCAGTCCTGGGCACCTGCAGCCGTCGGACAAGGGCACATAGAGGGACGTTGCACACTGCACGGCTCCTGCCAGGACCTGGCTCTGACGCAGCTGAGGGTCGAAGTGGGGGTCATGGCTTGCAAAACCCCGGTGTCCTGCCCTCCAGGCCCTTCTGACCCCAGCAGGTGCGGCGGGGAGCAGGGCCTCCGATCTGGAGCTGGAGAGCCCAGCCCCACCACAGGCTGCAGCGGGGAGGCTGCAGGAGCTAACCGAAAAGCTTCATCACCTTAATGAGCGATAGATGCCAGCGTCAGCCCAGGCTGTGTGCTGCAGCACCTCCTGCTTGCACCATCAGCCCAGCACCCATGCCTGCATTCTTCAGGGGACTCTGCTCAGCTCCTGGGAGGTCCCCAGCCTCAGACAGGTGGACGTGGGGGCAGATGTCCTCCAGCCGGCATGAGCCCAACCCTTGGTGGGGGTGATGGGAAGTCCTTGCTCTTCTCAGCGGGAGCTGAGCATGCAGCTGAGCAGGACCCAACTGGATGTGGGGCTGGGATTTGGGGCTTGCCCAAGTGGACTGCCCTGAGCAGGCCCCCAGTGACTTGGACCAGCCTGGCTTGGTGGGCACCAGGGGCCATGGGCAGGTGCCTCGTGACCATCCCGGGTCACATAGGAGTCAGAGCTGAGCCACAGTGGGAACTCGGGCATCTGGGGCCCAGACCCAGCTGCCGGCCGTTCCCCTTCTTGCCTCTTCTTTGTGGCATCGGGGTGCGGGGTGGCATCCCCTGGAGTGGGCAGCTGTGGACGGCAGAGGCACCGCACGGCTTCTGTCTTGGTCTGAGGCTGGCACTGGGTTGGAGTCTCCCGTGCTGTCCAGCATGGGCATGCACAGTGTGCATATAGCTGCGTGTCTGCTGGCTTGTGTCTGTAACCACACACGCACGTGTGCTTAAGCGTGTACATAGCTACTTGCACACTCCCACCCTCCTCATGCCAGGTGCTTCTGGTCCTGTTGGCGCCAGACCCTGGGGTCGCGTGGGAGGGGGCTGCAGCCAGTGCGGAGCCGAAAGCTGGGGTCTAGGCTAGCCTGTGCGGGCAGCAGCTGGAGCCGAGGCCCGGGGGAGCCCTTTCCAGCCCAT
>JAGPOW010002531.1:1356-11847 GCA_030014935.1 Caiman crocodilus | reverse complement strand
ACTGTGCCACTGCGCCCTGCACCACCATCCCACGGCCACCTGAATGGTTTTGTGGGCAAATGGTGCAGGGTGCAGCAGCAGCAGTGTGGTGACAAACACCGTGTGCAGGCCACATATGTGCCACCCGGCCGGGGGGGGTGAAACGGGGGGCTTGCATGCAGCAGCATGCGCCACAACTGGCTGCACGACTCTGCGGCAGTGCAGGGTGGTCGTGGCTGCATACAGGGTGGGGTGGGGTTTGTGGGCAAGCACTGCCACCGTGGAGCCATGCCCATCGCTCCTGGATCCTAGAAGAAAGTGGGGCTTGGGGGCTATGGGGCAGAGCAGGGGAAGATGGATGGGGGCTGAGGGAGTGGGGGGTGCTGCTGGCCCCAGGCAGCACATTGCAGCTGGGAGCAGGACCAGGGGGTGAGGGCAGGGTTGCCCGTCTGTGGGGAGGCTTTGAGGGCAAGTGATACGTGGCGCAGTGTGGTGGTGCCCACCATATGCGGGCCAGACATATGCCACCCAGCCGGCTGCCCAGGGGAGAGGGAGGCTGGCATGCAGCCAGAGCACAGCTCTATGGCTGACTGCAGCCACTGTGAGGGATGGGGGCGTGAGGGGGCAGCGGGGGCTGCGATGTGCACCCGGGGCTGGCAGCACCCTGCAGTCCCTCAGCCCCCAGCCATTTTCCCCAGCCCTGCCCCACAGCCCTACTTACCTCCATGCTCCAGGGGTGAAAGGTGAGTGTGGGCCTGAGCCCAGTCTTGGCTGCCTTGGAGGCTCAGGCCTCGCCCTCCCCCCTCTCCCTTCCCCTCCGCTAGGGTTGGGGGTTTCCTGCCATTTTTGCAAATCAGCTCTTGCAGGCTGGAGCTGTGCCAGCCTGCAAGAGCTCTTTGCAAAAGCGAAGAATCCGCAGATTTCTCTGCTAAAAAGAGAAATCTGCGTTTTTTCCAATAAAAACAGGGAGTCCATGGTTTTCTGTGGGAAATGGAAAATCCAGATCCCTGGTCATTACTAGAACTGGTGTAGTAACTGCTGAGCTGCGTGTGTGTAGACGTGGGTTGATTAGCATTTGGAGCAGGGATCCCGTATCATGCAGTGTTCCCCTGCTTCTCTAGTCCCAGAGTTCAGAAACATTTTTTCAAACATTATTTATTCAAACATTAGATTCATTTTCTAATTTCATCTTATTTTCTAACACCACTGCATAAGGAGTTGAGACCTCCTTTTCCTTCCACCCTGCTGAAATATGTAATTTTCCTTTTTGATTACCCAGTTGATCAAATTGCATTTTTATAAACACTGTTGCTTATGCTACTGTTGCTACACACTTGACTTTACAGGCACAGTTATGTGTGTGACACACTTCCTAACAAGTCTGTGCATATGATGAACAATCCAAGGCAACTTCAGGTTCATCTGAAGGTGGAAATTTGATTGGATATGAAAATGTTCTTTCAAATATTCAGCAAAATGTCTTTGGACTTTACTGAATTATCATACATTTTTATTAAATTGTCATATATTTTTGGCTACTTCTGTAATTATATATTGTACTGAAAATCAAACTCAACTGCAAAGATGATAATTATCAGGCTTCTGTTTCATGGCAGTACTCCAAGTAGATGTATTCTCTTATTTGTTCTCCTATTTTGTAAGTTATTTTGTTTTCTTACTTCAGTGGGTGCCAGTTTTTTTGGCAAACACATCACAAGCTAAGCTTTGCACCTTCCCTTGGTACCCCTCTCTTCTCCTTACCTGTTCAATCTGTTGCTCTGCTTTCTGCTCCTGCCCTGTGCTCCCAGCCAAATGTGTTGTTTTGCTTTCTGCTTCCTGTCCTATCTCCTGATATATTTTCTGTTCCCTCCCTGATCTGCCATGTGCTACATGGGATGCTTGTACTGGTTTGGCTCATGTGTTGCATGTAAGCCACCCTGGGTCTTATGGAGGGCAGCATATTAATTAAATATTAATTAAAAGTATTAATTAAATAATTGTTACCTCTCTGGCAGTGCTGGCTTGGTATTTTGGTGTGTTTGGATTTTTTATTTATTACTAAAACATTTCAGAAAATGAAAGTCTGTTTACAATGGATAGGAATCATATCTGTGCCAGTCAAACAGCAACACAAGAAGGGAGTTGCTTCCACTTTGGAAGCATTTGCTGCATTGTTAATTAAATCTGCGATAAATCAAGACAGTGAACTTTTAGATTCAGTCTAATAGATCTTGTGTTTACAGTTGAATCAGCTAGCATTTGTGCTAACAAAGTTTTGAAAAGTTTTATAATTTAGAATTCTTTTCTCCATTTTGTTTTAGGCCCTTCTCTCTGAAACCATGCCAGAGATGACAGAAAATGAGACTCCTAGTAAGAAACAGCACCGGTAAATATCTGAGACCAGGTGACTAATGTGTTGACATGGAAACTGTAGAGCAGGGCTGGGCAGTTACTTGGGCCCGAGGGTATCATAGGGAGTCTTGGTGAGCCATTGCATGGTCTGGGTCAGTAGCATCTTTCTCCTCCCAGCCCCGTGTGCAACAGCTTACCAGAAATCCCTATGTAGGATGGGGCCATGGGTGGACAGGGAATAGTGTTTGGGAATGAGACGGGTGGGCAGAGCCAGAGAGACCCTGGGATCCTGGGCGGTGACTGTGGGGCTGGGGCAGAGCAGCAATCTGGTGCCTGCACACCCCTGCAACAAGCACAGGTTCTGTGGGCAGTGACGTGGAGGAAGCAGATTGCGGCGCTGCCCCGGCCGAGTGCTGTCATCATCCCAAGATCTCGGGGTCTCCGTGAATACCAACTGGGAGCTGTAAGGGCAGGATGCTTGGCTGAGTGGGGAGCTGTATCCAGGGCCGGGATGTTGGGACAGTGCTATGATCCACTCCCTACGTGTCCCTGCCCGCAGAACCTGCGCCTGTTGCAGGGGCGTGAGAGAAGTAGATCATGGCTCTGTCTTGGGGCCCTGGCCCCATACTGTCACTGCCCCAAAATCCAGGCATCTCCCTGGCACCACCCACCGACTTCACTCCTGGAGGCTCCTCCCCACAGTACTGTAGCCCCATCCAAGTCACCTGGCCAAGTACCTTGTCCATGCGGGTCCTGCCTCCAGGAGTGGGTGCAGAGCAGACAGGTCAAGGTGCCCAGACAGTGGGGCTGGGGCTGGCAGCAGTAGCTGGATGGAGTCACTGTCACTGGTGTTGCCAGGAAATGGAGTCTCACTGCAATGCCAACCCAGCTCTGCTACATGCTTGGCCATCTGAGGGCCCCGCTGAAGATAGGACAGAATCTCTCAGCAGGCTAGGTCCAGCTCACGGGCCATATGTTGCCCTCTCCTGCTATGGAGCCTTGTCTTGCAGTACCAGCTAGCACTGTTAGCTGACCTATTCAGGAGACACCTGACTTGATGACCCATATGATTGAAGCCCTCCAGTTATCTACAAGGCAGCAGCTATTAGGCATGTTTTTCAGGTGCATTACCTTGCCAGTATGTTTCCACCATGTCTTTGGGAGTATCTCCCGCTAGACTAGAGCTAGCAGGGGTTGTTCAGTGTTTTTGGTCCATGCAGTCCTTAATATTTAGGCTGAGTCTCCCAATCAGTGCAAATCATGATAGTGAGTTCCATCTCCCGTGTCAAATGCCTCTCCTGTTGAGGCCACTAAGTATCCATTATATGGAAACAGCTTTTAATCCATGCTCATCTGGGCTACTGTCAAGCCAGCAGAGTTCAATGCACTGCTAATGAATTACAAAGACATGAAGTCCCTCAGTTTGCTGACATTACAGCTTCAGGAATTCTTATCCCAATGCTATTTAGTTAGCTTTTTTCCATTTCTCTCATACCTTTTCTTGTCTAGAGAGCATTTTTTTAATTTAAAGGGTGTTTTGGGTGTCTTTGGTCAAAGTATTTTTCTAGTTGTGCAACAGAATTGACTTGTATAGTTTTATGAATAGGTTTGACAAATAGCTTGTCTGGAATAGTTTGGATTGGGATGATCCTGCTTCAAATGGGGTTGTGACCTATAAGCTCCATAGGTCACATCCAGTACTACTTTTCTGTGATTCTGTGAAACCATGTTAAAACAAGAAAAAATAATTCTTGCATATCACTCTTCTGTTTTGACATCATCTTTTTCTCTTCTCTTGTACTGCAGAAAGAAAAACCGGGAAACACACAATGCAGGTAGGAACTATTGTGGTTTTCTTTATTTAGAGAGGAGCTGCATTTATCTTTGAGCTCTTAATAGCATGCAGGAACTGGCACACTTGGAGTGGGGAAGGATGCCTTTATAGGAATGCATTACATGAAAAGACTTCAGAGCATCAGGTGGAACACTTGGGCTTGGGACGGAAGTTGCCTACAAATCATTTTAAGCAGCCAGAAACCAGTTTAAATCTGTAACAGAACAGAAATGGCTAAAACTAGTTTAAGATAAAGCTGGTTGAATGTAGTATCAGATTGAACTGATTTAGGTCAAACTGTTTTACGGGACTTCTGTCCCAAACTGCTTCCTGTTTTAAGTTAGCTCACAGTACCCCAGCATCCCAGGCTGTTTTGCAGTCTTGGGCTGGGCTGGTCTGTGCTGTCTGTTTCAGTGGAGCCCCTCTCCTCTGTAACTGGAGCACTATCACTGCTACGGCTAGCTGAGAAGGGGCTGGAGGTGGGAAACTCTGCTTCAGAGAGCCCTCCTCACTGCTCGAACAGCAGGAGTGTGGGTGTGGGATGTGGCCAGATGCCAGTAACCTGAGGGGAAAGTGGGGGAGCTAATCCCCTTCCCTCCTGTCTCCCACCAGTGCAGGAGCCAGCCAGAGTTTGCCTGGCTTTCCTCCTGCTCACTGCTCAAGCAGCAAGAGCAAGGGCATGGCCGGACCCCAGCCCAAGGTGAAATGGGAGACGGAGGGGGGAAATCACAGAGAAGCAGGGCTGTCTGGGACCTCTAGAAGTCCTCTGGTGTCTAGTCCAACCCCTGCTTGAGCCCTGGCCAGACTCTCCCGTACAAGGTGTGCTCGCAATGCCCACAATTGAGAAAACCCACCGGGGGGCTCTACTGCTGATCGAAAAAAAGCTACCAAGGGTTTCATGCTGCTGGTCCACAGCAGGGCCCAGGGCTGCGCCCTTCTAGCTCTGAGCCCTCAGGTAGTGTCACACAGAGCCCCCAGTCCTGTGATGGGGTGGAGCAGGGGAGCCCTCAAAACGCTCCAGATACACTCCCTGCAACATACCTGATTGCCCTTTCACAATTCCCCCGGCACCCCACCATACACACCCACCGTACCCCACCATACACGCTTCCCACACACACACAACGTACAAGAGTAAGCCTTTATTTTTGAGCTATTATACAGTACACAAACACAAATCATGACCGGAATTTTTTTTGTAATAAAGTTAAAACATAATAGTAGGCGTTTCACTTTTAATGTATGCTATGCTTTTTTCCCAGTTCCAAGATCATAACCCTCCTCTCCCCAAAAGGTACTTCAGGGGGGCAAGGGAAGGGACTTCTGATAGCAAAGGTCAGGGGTTAGGGGCAGGACTTCCAGTCCCCAGATGGCAACCAGGGGGTGGGACTACCCTTGCAGCCCTTAAGAGCTCACCAAAACTCCAGTTTAGTGGCCCTCCCCTGGATTAGTGTGACATCAACGCCCTGGTTTATATCTTGCTGTGCTTACTGAACACTACCACCTTCCCAGAAATCCTGCCTGAAGCCAGTCTGGGCTTAAAGATTTTTCTCTTTCTCAAGGCAGTTTTCTTTCCTTACTGCCAGATTATCAGTTAAGCTGGGGTTGGGGGTGAGCAGGAAGAGGACAGGCTCAAGAGAGGCAGGCTAGGTTTGAATAAACTTACCTTCAAAATTCTGATACAGTTCTACCTTCAGGCAGCCAGAATCCATTACACATTACTCCCTAGACTTAAAATTGCTAAATTTCCATCTAAGCCTTTTCTTAAGTTTGTGTCATCTTTGAATGCATTGTTGTTCTTTTTTAAAATAAAATATAGGAATACAGAATAAGGGAGCACTTACAAATCTTTTAGCAGAAGCAGTGCCCTGTTGCAAAAGGGGTTGTACAGACAGAGCTAGGGTAACTTTTGCTGTGAAAGAACTTTACTGTTTTATGGTTTCTGATGAAGTTTATGCTCTTCTTGCAAGGCAGTTGATTAATAATGATGATGAAGTAATATCAAGCCCATTGATACCATTATTTAGTGAACTCTTAAATCCATTTTAGGGGTTGCCCCTTATAGCTATGAGAGCTATAAGGATGAGCTAATTATTTTAATTATAATATAATTATATAGGTTCTGAAATATAGGCCTGTAGCTTCTGCATTCTGAAAGATAATAAATTATGCTGTGGAAAATGACTGTTTGTTTTGGTCCATAGTATTCAGTTTTATTTTACCTTTTGCCTTTTTGAGGGTCTTTTTCGAATTCACTTTTCATAGTGTGGGAAGGTCTTTTGTTTTTAAGGTGCTGGACTGGGACTTAGAACTGACAATTGAACTCTCTTCTATCTCTAATGTCGCTGTGACCTTGGGAAAGTTGCAAAGGTTCCAGTTCAGAATTTACTTTATCAAAGTACTCCTGGGCTTAAAGCTAGGTACATGCCTAAGCACCTTGCTGAACTATGTCTTTGTGCCTTGGTTCTCCATTTGTGAAATGTGGCTAACTGTAATTCTTTTTGTCCAACTGTTTGTCTACCTGACCTATTTGTTCTTAAGGGTAGGGCTTTCTCTTACCTTGTTTTAACAGTACCTGGCATAATGGAGCCTAAATCTCAGAAGAGTCCACTTGCAAATATTATAATAAAAATCATTCTTTATAGTCTTCCTTGGTGTAATTATAAAAAATGTAGCATGAAATGATAAAAATAACTTTAAAAAGTCAACTCAAGCAGTTGTGGCAGAAGTAAGACCTTTTTCCACTTTTATTAAATATGTATTGTTATGGGCAAGCCTATCTAAATACATGCTTCTCCACTTCCACGTGAATGGGCTATTGATGGCAATTCTGCAGAAACGTAAGAGGTTGATCCCTTACTGTGACACAGGTGTACTGGTCGGTGAGGAGGAATTGAGAGAAGGCTTGGCCTCCAACCGGACAGGTCGGGGATGAAAGGGTTCAGAAACGTGGTCCCCTGTTTCTTATTCTTTTCCCATCCCACACGAGAGACTCCAAGCCGATATAGAAAAGAAATGCTTTACTTACAAATTAAGTAGACCGTAGACTCCGTGCTGGCAGTTCCGTTACAATTCGCAGCCAACGCCACAACCAAAAAGACTGTGGGAACTCGAGAGCTCTTAAACCGTTCTGCTTGCAGAATATCTGTAGGGAGTGGCTGGGGGAAGAGGGAAACGGTGGGTGCAGGACCTCGGTGAGGGTGATCAGTCCTCCCGATGTTGTGTGTGGTCCCATCTTTCCTTTCCCAGACTTTATCCTTTATACTGCTCAACAGCCAATCAGATCGGATCTTCATTCACGCGCTTTCTGAGCAGCATAAGCTGGGGATTTTGCAGCATGCATGCTTTGCGCGGCTGTTTGGGCTGCACCCACTGCTTCCCCTTGCAGTGAGCACAGTTCGCTGGTATTTGGTCACTTTTATCACTACTTATTTACCACATGCTCCCTTGACCAAATGCCAGGATATGTCTGTAGGTTAAGAGCCTCCTTACTTAACTTTAAGGTTTCAATGTTAACTAAATATATCAAACACAACATTATTAACAATTTTAGCAACTCTATAAAAGTCTCATAAAAAGTTCAGCAATCTTGATGATATCTGGTCCGCTTGCTTCAATCAAGGTCCGTCGCAGGTGAGTCTGCTCACGACGGCAGGTGTCGATGTTCCGCACCACGTCAAGCATCGGCAGCCTCGTACCATCTTGGGCTGGAAAACAAACTTAAGATTCATTAATAACTACGCTACGTCGACTTAGCCAGTTATGGTGAGCTAAGATGGTGCATGCAGGTGAGACTGCTTCAAGAGAGATTACGTAGGTGTTAGGATACTCGCCGGGCTCGAGTACAACACCAGGAACTGGATTCAGACGTTTGCTATTTGCTGTGGGAATGGCCAGCCATAGTGCCTCTTGCACCAATTAACACGGCTTCCAAGGTGGATGTGGTACTGGATCATGTTTATCCCACAAGGTCTTGGTTGCGTTCATTGCAATTAGCACGTCATTATTATGCTTGGTCCAGTTCTTGAACGATCCATTCTCTTTTAGTCTCAATTGTTCCTTGTATAACCCTATCTGTCGCTCTACGACACTGTTGGACTGCGGATGATAGGGTAAATGGTGATGCCATTGAATGTTGTATTCCATCTCAAATCACTCTAAGCCTTTAGAGTTAAAGGGTGGTCCCCCATCAGAGTGTATAATGTGAGCGACTTACTTGCCAGTGAGCGAAGGCGAGCTGTGGGCATCCCTGGATTGTAGAAGTGACAGTCTTCCTTGTTGGCAGGATGAGGATCTGTCGAGTCCCCAGATCTACGATTGCCAGTCCTTTATTTGAGGGTTTGGTTCCCGGAAGCGGTCTGAGCAGGTCTACTTACCACGCTTTTCCCGGGGCATAGTATATTGGGTTGTAAGTGGTCCTTCTGATGTCTATGATGTGTTGGCTTTTCTCGTGCACAAGCAGAGCAAGCCTGGATCACTTTTGTTCACTGTTCTATAGTTGGGCTCTTTTTTCCTTGTTCTTTCCACCGGGCTGGTGCTTTCTTTGCTCCGGGATGTCCCCAGTGTTCGTGAAGCCGTATCAGGAACGGCTTAGTATCGACAACATCCGCAACATTTAACTGAGGTAACTCTTTTTTGGATCCCAGGTTTGTGCTGGGCTAGCAATTGGTCTATAACAGTGTGTACCGGGTCTGTGTCTGTTCGATGGGATCAAGTGTGCTTTGTCAGAGGACGGATGGAAAACTTCAGCAAAACTATCTTAACCTCGTCCCAAAGGTCTGCATGTTCTCTCACTTGTGCTGTCCCAGTGACAATCCTGTATATGTACTCTGAATCTACAGCCATAACGGGCACAGGAAGTGTCCCGTCGTGGTATTGATGAGCATGTTCAAGAGCTAACTGAAATCCTCTCAGTTCTGATGTCTGGACTGATTCTTACGGGCAAGCTGCTTGAAGCTTGTAATCATGACAAGGGTCACAGCAGTATCCATAACCTCCATCACCACAGGATGTGCCATCTGAGGCTATCCATGCTGGAGATGTGGTTCCATATAATTGTGGCACAACAGAGTCGTCCTCTTCGATGGTTGTAGTTATTACTCCATCTACAACTTGCCCTGTTGATCAGTAATACTGATGACGGAGGACTAAAATATTCCAGGTCTTTAGCGTACCTTGATATTCTGGGTGCACTCTACCAGGGTTAAGTAATTCCAGTATGGTTCCACCTGGAGCAACGAGTATACCTGGATTCACCGCAAGATGCTCTCCCAGCTCAGCTGCAAGCATAATCTTTCCCAGATAGCCATATTGGTGTTGGTAATTCTGAAGTGTGCGGTGACCAGTATATGCAAGGTTTCCCGTTTCACTATCGCTGGCTGTGAACCAAATACGTTCTGTAGTGTAACCTGCATGAATTATCAAAGGGGTGCCAGCAGGAGGTGCGATTAAACGCATCTCTTTAACCTCCTTCATGACTTTTTTTTAATGCAGTTTGATCACGCTCATCTCACGGGGCTCTACGCCGTGCCTTTTTTATGAATTTTTTGTCGCAGTTTCTGAAGGACTTTTAAGTGCAGCGGCGTCATGAAATGACAGAACCAATTTAATTGGCCCAGCAGGCCTTGAAAATCTGCTTTTGTAGTTGGCCAAGGTAGAGATAACTTGCGGGTAGCATTGTGTGCTGTCCCCAATCGCCAATGTCCCGTAAATCTTGTCCTCAGGAACTTTTATATCTGAGGATGGTTCACTCATAGATTTAGTCGAGCTTACTGTCCATCCCTGGTCTCCCAGGTAGGCTTTCAGGTTTGTTGTGACATTGTGGACCGCAGAGTCATCACATCCCATAACAACGATGTCATCAACTTAAGTCCAGATTCAAACATCTGCAGCTTCTGGGTGGAGGCGAATGAAGCTCTCAATTGTCTTGTTCATCACTGCAGTTGCCAATGCTGGTTCATTGCGATAACCCTGTGGGCAAACTTTCCAAGAAAACATTTGTCCACCCACACACATATTGAGAATACCATGAGTATCATGCATAGGAATTGAGTAAAACGTGTCCTTTAAATCTAACGTAGTGGCGAACCACTTCTCATGTCTCTGCACTTCAGTTATACCATTAAGGATATCTGTAACACTTTGTGCAGCGGGTAATTGGAGGGGTTTGCAATGTTGATTTGCCTTTCGATAGTCTACTACCAGACGCGCCTCCATGGGCTTTCCCGGTTTTGGGATACCCCATCCAGCCGATAGATACGTAGAGGATTCCACAGGCTGGATGCACTCCCGTTTGCATAAGTCAGCTAAAAGATCTTGGATTTGGG
>JAGPOW010002530.1:169126-180428 GCA_030014935.1 Caiman crocodilus | reverse complement strand
GGTCATCTGACCCCGGTGCTCTTTCCTGCCAAGGCAGGGGGTCGGACTAGATGATCTGCCCAGGTCCCTTCCGACTCTAGACACTATGACACTATGACAAGTTAAAAGGCTGTGACTTGGATGACCACATAGTCCTGTGGGTGGCGAATTGGCTAGAGGGTCGTACCCAGAAAGTGGTAGTGGACAGGCCAGTATGACCTGGAAGGATGCGGGCAGTTGGATTCCGCAGGGCTCAGGTCCTTGGACCGATACTCTTCAATGTCTTCATCAGTGGTTTGGACGAAGGAGTGAAGAGTACTCTGTCCAAGTGTGCAGATGACACAAAACTGTGGGGAGAAGTTCCTTGCCCTCTGGTGTGTCCACAACCACAAGCAGACCTGGACAGGTTGGACAAATGGGCAGAAAACAGAGTATGATTTAACAGAGAGAAATGCAAAGTGCTACACCTAGGAAGGAAATGTCCAGCACACCTACTGCCTAGGAAGTGACCTGCTTGGTAGCACAGAAGCAGAAAGGGATCTTGGAGTCCTAGAGGACTCCAGGATAAACATGAGTCATCAGCGTGATGAAGTCATCAGCAAAATTAATTACACTTTTTGTCACGTATCTGCTGATGCACGATAACAGAACGAAGGAGAGGGGAAGTATCACCTATATCAGGCACTGGTCAGATTGCAGTTGGAGTACTGCATGCAGTTTTGGGTGTCGTACTTCAAGAGGGATGTGGATAACCTGGAGAGGGTCCAGAGAAAGGCCACTCTTATGGTTAAGGGCTTGCAGGCCAAGCTCTATGAGGAGAGACTGGGGCACCAGGACATCTTCAACTTCCACAAGAGAAGGTTGAGAGGCGACCTTGTGGCTGCCTATAAATTCATCGTGGGGGTGCAGAAGGGAATTGGTGAGGCTCTACTCACCAAGGCACCCCTGAGGGCCACAAGAAATAACGGTCATAAGCTAGCAGAAAGCAAATTTAGACTGGACATTAGGAGGAACTTCTTCACAGTTAGAGTGGCCAAAATCTGGAATGGGCTCCCAAGGGAGATGGTGCTCTCCCTTATCCCAGGGGTCTTCAAGAGGTAAGATAGACATCTGGCTGGGGTCATCTAAACCCAGAATTCTTTCCTGTCTATGCAGGGATCAGACTCAATCTATTGGAGGTCCCTTCTGACCCTAACATCTATAAATCTATGATTTCCCCAAAGGTTATATCATTGAACCTTTTCTTATCACCTTCCAGAACTCCATTCGTCATTCCTTCAGACGGAAAACTTTGGAGAAACAGGATTTGGTAGCAATAGCTTTTCTTGGACCAACCCTCTAGGCCACAAAACAAACTGCTCCTCACATCTTCCGTGGGCCATCACAGTTAAACAAACAATATATCCTTATAAATTGTGGTAGTTACCTTTGCCTGTTATCTGGGTTCTCCTATCTTGAGCATATTTAAGCAATACAGACCGTTTATATGACATGTGTTTTTTCCTTCTACGTTCACAAGTAACAATCCTGTCTTTTTCTTGGTTGACACATTAAGTCCTGCTGCACTCGGTGCAGCTTTTCACTGATCTTATTCTTCATGACAACAATCATGGAGTAGATTGATATTAGAAAGCTAGGGATGGAAGCGACTTCAGGAGGTCATCTAGTCCAACCCCCTGCTCAGAACAGAGCTATCCCCAACTACATCACCCCAGCCAAAACTTTGTCTAGCCGGGTCGTGAAAACCTCCAAGGATGGAGATCCCACCACCTCTCTGGGTAACCTGTTCCAGTGTTTTACTACCCTCCTAGTGAGAAAGTTCTTCCCAATATCTATCCTAAGCTTCCCTTGCTGGAACTTGAGACCACTGTTCCCTGTTCTGTCATCTGCCACCACTAAGAGCAGTCTAACCCCATCCTCTTTCAAGCCCCACTTCAGGTAGTGGAAAGCTGCTATTAAGTCCCCTCCTCTCTAGACTAAAATTAGCCCAGGTCCCTCAGTCTTTCCTCATATATAACGTCTCCCAACCTCCTCACCATTTTTGCTGCCCTCCACTGGACTCTCTTCAATTTGTCCACATCCTTTCTGTTGCGGGAGCCTCAAAACTGGACACAGTTCTCCAGATGTGGCTTCACCAGTGCTGAACAGAAGGGAATAATTACTTCCCTTGACCTGCTGGCAACACACCTACCAATGCAGCCCATATATTTTTAGGGAAGGAACTAAGCAATTGATGTTGCCTCGCTACATTATGTCCTGAAGGCTGCTTTACCATGCCTTTCCTTGTTCTGGGAGTCTCAACAAATCCCCTATCCTGTCTTCTGCCAGGCCCATAGCTTTGGAGAAGCAGAATTTCTTTGGTAATATTTTGCATTGGATCAATTCTCTCTCAAGGATACAGTTGGTCCAATTATATACATTGCTAGTATCAAATAAAAATCTTCTCGCACCTCCTTATAGTGGCTTTGTAACTGACAGTCTAACACTACAAAACGTGCATGACACCTTTCCCATATACTGTCATACAAGGTGTCACATCTCACAACAAACAGAGCTCCCAAAACATGAAAATACAATAAAAAAGATGAATACATAGAAGCCAACCCCTGGGATTAGAATTTCGACTGGCAGAATATATACCAGTTTTAGCTAACATTTCCTTGTCAGTGCATGTATGTCACATGTGCTGTTTAAAAGTCCAAGAATCTTTGGTGCTAGCATCTTGTCCCTTCCATAAACTTCCCAGGCCTCTTCTTGAGGATGATCAGGTTGTTTTCACTGGCTGCTTTATTCTGAAGAACATTGCAGAACTTCACTAAGTATACAAATCCTCTTCCAAATCTAAACTCTGAATTTAATCACACGCGGTGTGCAGCATTTGAATTTGTGCTGGTTTTTTTGTTTAAGTTAAATCAACATTCTTTCTCCGATAATTAACCTGCAAATATAATGGTTAAAACTCAGTTCCCCACATGCTTTGCTAAGCTAAAGAAGTCAAATCTTTTAAAAGTCAGATATTCTCCATTCTGTTAGCAATCTTAGTGGTTTTTCTCTTGTACCATTATCTCCATGAGAGCACTGAGGAGCCCCTTGCACCAAAGGACCTGCGCTCTCAAGCAGCTTCCCCTGGCACAGCACAGCCTATAGATTTTGATGTAGTTAGCGGTGCACCACATTGCATTTGGTGTTTCTTCCATTTTTCTGTATTAAATCTGTTTTTTTGGTTATACTGCTTGTGAGAAGGGGGTTTTGTTTATGCAGGACACCCTAGTAATTATGTTAATGTTCCCAGATTTCTGGGTTGGGACTCAAGCCACAAATATAATTTATGTGGGACCCCAAAATAAACCCAGTCCTTGTGCTGATACTGTAACCCTGCTGCTGGATACAGTCTGTATAGAGTTTTGAAGGGGAAATAGCTTCCTGGTCAAAATGAGATGTCATTTAAGATATATGAGGATGCAGGGGACAGAAATTAAACATAGCCAAAGTGAGCGTGCTATTTTGATATATTCCTTTTGAAGTGATATAAAACCTGCCACAATTGTCCGTGGACTATAAGGATCTTGGTCATTAACACAATTATGAGCATAACAGTTCATCATTCATGCCAGCTTTTGAAACCTTCCCCACCAGTACTTACACCAGACACTGAAGACTCTTGCTGTTATAAACAAGGCCAGACAAAAAGACTCCAAGTATTGCTGTAACAGGCCACACTTCTTTGGATCGATGATCTAATGAAAAGAAGAAAATGACATGGAAAGAAAGGCCACACACTGCGATGCTGCCTTTCAAATCGGGTTTAAAATGAGAGTTCATCCATAATAAATGCAGACCCCTGCCAACCCAGAACAGTCTACATCAGGCTTGTCCAACACACGGCCCGCGGGCTGCTATACAGCCCACAAAGCCATTTTGTCTGGCCTGCGGCAGCAGCAGCACCGCTGCCACCGCGTAGTGTGCCGCTGCAGGCGCAGTGGCGCGGAGCCACAGCAGTGTGAAGCTGGTGGCGTGGAGCCGATGGCAAAGGCGGGGCGGGCAGAGGGTGCTGCAGAGTGGTGGCGGCACAGACCCGCAGCGGCGAGGCGGGCAAAGAGCACAGAGCCACAGTGGCAGGGCCGTGGCGAGGTGGGCAGGGCCAGCCCACGGGCCCCAGCTGGTGGAGGGAGCTGTTTACCCCCCGCACGAGGCTCGGGGAAGCAGCCCCATGCAGGAGGCCATGCAGGAGGCCATGCAGCAGCCGCTGGCAGTGCTGGCTCACGCCTGCCTCCTAAATGTGCAAATGCTTCAAGCCAGCCTGGCTGCCCTGCCGTGCCCTGCCCCACAGCAAGGTGGGGCCTGCTCCCCCAGCCAGGCTCCCTCTCAGGCGCTGCTGGTCTCCAGGCCCAGCTGTCCGCACACGAGGCCCCAAGGCGGCCACTTCCCGAGTCCTGCTGGGATGGGAGGAGCCTGGCCGTGTCTGCACCAGCCGGCAGAAGCAGCGGTGGAGCTGCGTGCCACTCAGGACGTGAGCCTGCACCATTTGGTCCCAAGCAGCACATGGCTCCGCCACCACTTCTGCAGGCCACTGCAGACCCGGCCAGCCTTCTCCATCCCCAGCAGCACGTGGGAAGCCGACTTCAGCTGCATGATGCTTTTCCTGGCCGGCACTGACCCGGTTCTGCCCAGACAGGTCCTGCAGCACTGGTGTCAACTCAGGTATGGCACCAGCAGATTAGGCAGGCCCCAGGTTAACCCCAGCCTGGCCCCATGGCTTCTCCAACACCAAGTCAACCCAGCTGTAGCCTGCAGCATCGTGTCAACCCAGGCATGCGTGCCATGTCAACCAGCATCATGTCAACCCCTGTAACTTCATTGGTGTCAAAGGTCATGTGACATCACTTCGTGATATGATACCACTTCCGGTAAGGTCTTTGAATATGGATTGTTGGCCCATTGAGTGATAAAAAGTTAGTGATCCAGCCCCACATGCAGGAAAGTTGGATACCCCTGGCCTACATCCTCATGCTATCAGCAGCTTGAGCTGACTTCAGGCTGTGAATGCCTGAAAATCCATTAAAGCATCTAGTTTTGTAACACCCCAATCAAGTAACTTCCAGATTAAAGGCAGCAAGGAGGATATGGGCCACTCACCTTTTGCCGTAACTGTTTTTTAGAGACTGAAGCAGAATGGAATAAATCACTTTAGTATGTAACCCAGGCAGTACTCAAAAAAAAAAGGTACCTCTTCTCCAATTGAGAGGAACAAAACAGGTGCACAAGCCCTGCGGGAGGTGTAGGGACTCTCCTCCCCCTATAGAGCAGACCCAGATCACCACTGGGGACTTAACCATATACCTTTTAGTGAGGGAACAATACTGGGAACATAACAGGCATAATCAGGGGGTATAGTGGATACTACAATGCCCCAAAGGGCAGATTCAAAGGTTAGTCACTTTTAATCAATGACAAAAGACAGGGTTAACAAAATATAAAAAATGCAAACAGCAGAGCAAACAATACTGGTTGGGGAAATATAAAAAAGGGCACAAAATACAAAATGTCAGAGGACAAAAAAATATAGGGCCTGGGTACCTGGAAAGTGGGGAAACACAATGGCCGCTTTTCACTGAAAGAGGAATTTCTCATTGTTAGCTTACTTACCCCAAGTCATCAAAGCTGGGACTTGAACTTGGCTCTCCCATGTGGTTAGTAGGATCACTGCTACACAGGCACCCCTGCTAGTACTGCTTCAATTTGCTAGGGGTCTTGACCTTCTTGGAGCTCCAGCCTCACATCGAGCTGCCTGGTCTCCAATTGGACCAGCTGGTAGCCGAGCTGGGAACCCCTCAAGTCACTGCTCAGATCCTTGCTGAAGCAGGAAGCCTCTCCTGCTTGCCCCAACCTCTCGTAGAGGATCCTGGAACCCAGCAGAAAGCCTCTTCTGCCAGCCACATGCTGTGTTGCTGAGGGTCCAACTACTACCTGAAGGTCCTGATCCTTCAGGCATTTCTGGGGCAACTGCTTCTGCCCCACTGGCCCAGCTCTTTGAACTCCTTCCTTGTAGTCCCTTGCTGATCTCTCCTGAGTCAGCCATGCTGCCCCTTTTATTCCCCTCCAGGTGACCCAAAGGGCCGATCAGGGACCATGAGGGGTGAATCTCTGGGGCCTGATTGGTGAGGAAAGGGAATCCCAAGTCCTCCAATCATCTTTTGCCCTTTCAAAACCCCTGGGCTAGGTCACTGTGCATGCTTAATGGGTGTACTAGAACCCCTACTTGTGTTAAAGCAAACACACAGAGAGTAGTTCTAGCTGGAGGAAGGTGTCCAAATACAAACAGAAAAGTGTGTTGTGGGAGAAAACTCCGTGGAGTCCGTTGTGTAGCTGCACAGAATCCAGACAACACGGGTAAAGGGTGTTAACTGCAGTTTATTTGCTCAAGCAAATGGCCATAAGCCAGCAGAGGCAAAATGGCCCTCACTGAAAGGTGGGGCACTCTTTTATACCTTTTCTAACAAAGACAACTATAAGGTTATATGCAATACTTATGGTGATCATTTCCTTATATGGTGCATTACAGATTTCTATAGTAATATTACATTTATCTGTTATAGCCAGTACTTTTTCCAAAAAAATAAATAAATAAAAGTTACATCTTACACATTCCAATCTGTTTTCCTGTCCTTGGTCGTACCATCTTCTCCCCCTCTGGGCCCCCCTTTTATCTTATCTTGCTCCTAGCTGTAACTGGTACTCAGTACACAGACTCTCACAGATTTACATTGTGCTTTTTCCTCAGAAAATGGCTGGCACAGTTAAAATGGTTACTTAACATAAGTAAATGGCTGGCTTAGCAATTATTCTGCCTTGTGGTTAGCAGCATTGTTAGGCCACAAGTCATGCCTTGTGTTTAGCAACAAAGCTAATCCTTTTCAATAAGCGAAATTATTGTTAACCTAAAAGTATGCTACAGAACACTATTTTATTTTAGGGTAAAAATGAACTTGCCCATCACAAAAGAAATCACCGTATAATGACGAGTTATGCTTATAGACTTAGCAACTAATAGCCACCTGTATAGTGTCCAGCACCATAGCCTTACTCACAACCAAAGAATATCAGATACCCCCACACATCCCACCAGGTACTACCGCTCACAAGATTATCATTTCTTTTGGTCCTTTCATGCAATGAAGAAGCAGAAAATTTCAGGTTCATGAAAAAGGCTTCTCCATCACCCCTGTCTGGGAAGTTAGAAGTGTGAATTTCAGCTTGGTTGGACTCAGATGAGGAAGGAGATTGATACAGAATAGGTGGGTTATCACAGCAGATGCAGAGGGGTATAAACTAGAGAATTTAGCTCCACAGTTGAATCCCCTGTAGAAGCCAGCCACGGACTGTGGAATCACGGGCATGACTGATAGAAAAAGCTGCTCCATTTCCAGGGCAGAATCACACATTACAGTTCCTTTGCTAAGGATTTCACCCAAGTTGCTTTTCACATTTGCAGGCAAAGTGTTCCCCTGCGTCTTCAGTTTCTACAATTCACAATTCATAAATTAAACCAAAGATCTGTGCACTAAATGTTTCTTTAGAGAAGGAAAACCTTTGAAGTGTAACAGAAACCAGACCCGAGAAGTGACGTAAGGTTCAAATAGACTAATCATTTAATTTTTTTCTTCTTCTAAATATAAGCCCCAGGTTGGTTCTATGAAATGCCATATTTTTGTAGTGATCCTCAGGGAACTGTGGTACTGTCCTAGTTGAGCACTCAAGATAATGTGGGGGTAGATGACCACACCTTCCTCCCAACAGGAAAACTCCCATGAGTACACCTGGTGCCAATAACTACCAATATCAACTGGTCCTCCGTGACAAGTATTGTGGAAAACTGAGACATGTTCCCAGCCATAGAAAATGAGGGTTGGAGGGAAATCAGGAGGTCATCTAGTCCAACCTCCTGCTCAGAGCAGGACCATCCCCAAAAAGATCATGCCATCCAAGGCTTTGTCTAGCTGGGTCTTAAAAACCTCCAAGGAAGGGGATTCTACTTACAGCCTCTCTGGATAACCTATTTCCGTGCTTTACTACCATTCTCATGAGAAACTCTCCTAATATTCAGCTCAAATTCTCTTGCTGCAACTTGAGACCATTGATCCTTGTTCTGTCACCTGCCATCACTGAGAACAGTCCAGCTCCATCCTCTTTGGAACCACCCTTTGGGCAGTTGAAGACTGCTATTAAATCCCTTCTCAGTCTTCCTTCTCCAGACTAAATAATAGGCCTGTGCGAACGGGCTAGTATTCACTTGGGATTCGGCCGATTCATGGGACAGCAATTTGATTCGGCGATTTGAATCACTGTCCCAATTCAGTCTAGCTGAATCTCCAACCCCTGGTACTTACCAGCTCAAAGTGGCTGCAGTTCCCTGCTGCAGACGCCAGGGGCTGCCCAAATCAAAACTCTCCAGAGCTTTGGAGAGCTTTGAATAGATTTGAACCTTTAAATTGGTTCCCTGATTAGATTCAGATTCTGAGATCTGGCCAAATCAAAGCACCACCTGAAGCTTAGCTATTAAATAAGCACAGTTCCCTCAGCCTCTCCTCAGAGTTCATGTGCCATAGCTCCCTAACCATTTTCATTGCCCTCCACTGGACACTCTCCAACTCATCCACATCTTTTCTGTATTTGGGGTGAAAGAAGTAAACCTTGTACTCCAGATGTGGCCTCACTAGTGCAGAGCAGAGGGGAAGAATCACTTCCATCAGTCTGCTGGTAAAACTCCTACTAATGCAGCCCAGTATGCCAGTCCCTTTGTGGAAATAAGGGCACACCATTGGTTCGTATTCAGCATAGCATCTGACAAAGTAGGCTATCACTTACAAAGCCTACTGATCTGACAAAGTAGGCTTCTAACATGCCATCCTTGTCACAGGGTTTGCTTTTGCCATGTTATTTGTTAAGATAAGTTACAACCATCTTTGCACAAGATAATTGTGAGGCCTTGGCATGATCATAGGATCATGCTTGGTACTTTCCTTGATTTAGCAGTTAATTACTTCAAGATGAAGAGCCTAGTGAAACCAGGTTAAAAGAGAGCTATTGTGCCCCTGAGTTAAAAGACAACAGTCAGGAAACTCTAGTGAAACTTAATTCCTTCTTTATTGTCTCTTATATTTTGGTGTGGCTGTTAGAGCTCTATTATCTTTCTGGCTGTGATCAGGCAGTTTTAGATGAAGGGCGATCTACTGCATTATTGACATCATGCTTCCACCTTTATTATTTCACAATAACCCTCGTTGCATCAGAACTGGCATGGCCCAGGTGGTCTATACAGTGCTGCAGGACAGATAAACTGGGTCAACCAAATGAAACTTTGTTTTTGGAGATCAAAGTCCTTCAGGACAGGAGGGAGGAGCCCAGGGCAAGACAATAAAAAAAAATGCTACATGTGATTTTGAGTCTAATAAAAACCACCATTATTTTGTGTAGGAAGGATGTGATAGTGTGTTTGCTTGCAGCAACAAAGAAAACTGTATCTCTTTTGAAACTTGCATCTGCTAAAACCATATTCTGAACAGGAACAATAAGCACTGATTAAATTATGTAAAGAATTCAAAAGCTTTTGTAGCCCAAGTAAGAGCCTGAACTAGAGCCAACTTTTAGAAAAATTCTTTGACATAATTTGGACAGTTCTTAACTAGGAGAGGCGTGTTCTTGGTGGCAAAAAAGAAACAGATTACAGTTATCACATAAATTTTCAGGTCAAGCAAAACCCTTTTATGCCAACTTAATGCAGTGGCTTAACAAAGCTTGAAACCCAAAAATAGGAAGTTTATACTTTTAAAACAAATAGAGAATACCCCCTTTTCTCACTGTAAGAAAAAAAAAATCTCAAAGTGTGCTAAAAACAGGGTGGATAAGAGATTAGAAATAAAATGGGATTTATTTAAAATTGCTTTAAAAAGACATTCAATTCCAATCAAAATATTCAAATTTCAATTTGAAAATATTTTGACAAGTTAAGGCCTGAATGTATAATCTATTAAGTGTGCTGCATTAATCATCCCTTGTGTTCCAAGTACTGCTCCCCCCCACCCCAACACACACACACAGGGAGATTAAACTTTTGAGGTCATCATTACAAGGTGATACAATGCTATGTACTACATGAGTCACCTAGTATTTTTAATCTTACCAGTGGAGTAAATCGTAACATCTGCATCTTTCCGCATGTACAAGGAGAAAGTTTCCTTCCTTTAGACTACTTGATTTTATATTTTAAAAAAAAGTGAGGAAGGACTGAATAAGCAAGAAATATATTAACAAAATACTCCAAAACAAGTAAAACCATTGTCTCTCCTTGAGAGGCAGTGAGAACTAATAATTATGAGAAGCAATTGAACCCGAGTGTCACAGTGTGGGGTCCCCAGGGATGGCCATGATGACCCTAGGGCTCCATAACCATGCCTGCTCTGCCCTGCAGGAGCCTTCCAGTCTCACCTGCCATGTCCTGCTGGTTGAAATAATAAGTTGGGGGAGGTTGCCCACAAGTTTGTGTGGTCACAGTTCTGCTGAATCACACTAGATTCTGCTGATCTTGGATCCCTCACTAGGTCTCACTCAGAGTCAGTGCCTCTTAAGACATCTTAAGCCTTATGGGCTAGATGCGTGGCTCCAACGCTACGCCTTTACTAGTCCCCATACCTTGCAGATTGTATTTAATGACCATCTCTTTTGATGAGGCTGCAGTGTAGCTCAGCCTCCCCATTATCACTGGGCCCTTTGCCCCAGTAGCAACACCCTCTGGCACTGGAGTATCTCCACCTCCGGTAGCAGTGCCCTTACTGGCACTGGGCACCCTGCAACCCTAATGAGGCTCCTTCTCTCCAAATAGCCTCATCCTGGTCCACCAGATTCAAATAATATAAATACAAGCCCCTGGGCTATCACATAACAACAATAATATAGGAGGTCACACTTCTCCCTCAACAAAGTGTGCCTCCTAGCCCCAGATACTTGAGGAGGTCTGAGAACCCAATTAGTCTTACCAGCAGCAGAACAGGCAGCAAAGCATTTCTGAGTAGCATTTCTACAAGAGCTCCTTCTCCGTGGCTGCTCAGGGGCGGATCTACTATGAAACTAATGAAGCTAAAGCTTCAGGGCCTCTAATCCCGGAGGGGCCCCAGAAGCGACTTTAGTCCACATTGCTTAAAAATTTTGGATCTACTGTATGAGAAGGGGGTTTTAAAAAATAATAATATTAATAATATAGTGTAATTCAATACAAAATAATAGTTAAAATAAAAATTAAAAGGTTATTAAAGTATCATGTAGGCTA
>JAGPOW010002530.1:110838-169026 GCA_030014935.1 Caiman crocodilus | reverse complement strand
TCGAAAACTATAAGGCATAGGAAATTATTATTCACACCAGTGACTTTGACATGTGAGATAATCCAGTACAGCAATTTTAATCAAAATCTGAGATGTAGTAGTTACATTTTTTAAAAATTTGTGGTGATTTGTCGTGGAACAACCCCATTGAAGAAGATAACAGCGGTTACCCAGACCTCATTGCTGGTTGTGAAGGGGCCCCCATAACAGTTCAAGCTTCAGAGCCTCAAAAATGTAGATCCACCACTGTGGCGGCTAACAGAGAAGTAACTTCCTCCTAGCCCCAGCCCTGGGGCTTATATGTGCCCAGGGCCCTGTTTCCTTCTGGTAAGCTGACTGGGTGCAGGTGCCAGCTAATACCCTGATTAGGCTGCTGCCAAGGCAACCTGCAGCTATGGAGCCCTACCTAGCTCTAAGGACTCCCTATTAAGCTGCCTCTGCTCTTGAAAGAGCAGGCACATCTTGGTGCCCTGCAACACTGATGATGAGTTTTCGGAGGTATTTATGTAAGAGGGGAAGATTAGGCAAGAATTTAGTGGGATTTTCAAAATTATTTAATTATTTTATTGTTACGCATCAGAACCTCTCTGAATTAAAATATAAACCTAACCCATAGCCAACTAGGTTTGCAGGGGAATGGAGAACAACGCCCCGAGGTAAGTGGGGAGGCAGGGTACCTGGGGGAAGCAGAAGCAGGAGGAAGCAAAACAAAAGGCCTCCTCATTCTTTCTGAGAAAATGGGGGAATCAGCTACTCACCTTAGGTGCTTATACACAAACGCATGGAGCCTGAGAAACAAGCAGGAAGAATTGGATGTCCTCACCTGGGCAAGGAACTGTGACATAATGGAATAACAGCGACTTAACGCTTAACTGGAGCACGGTCATGGATGGGTACAAACTGTTCAGGAAAGACAGGCAGGGGAGAAGAAGAGGAGGAGTTGTGCTATTTATGATTGTTCAGAGCTTCACTATCAAACTGTAGATAGGCCTGTTGAAAGTATTTGGGTTAAGGTTAGAGGGGAAAGCAACAAGGCGTACTATAAACCAGAAGGATAAGGTAAATGAGTATTTCTTTAGACAAGTATTGGAAGTTTCCAGATGACAGCCCTGGTTCTGTTAGGTACTTCAGTCACCCTGACATCTGTTGGAAGGGCAATACAGCTGTGCACAGGAAATCCAGGAAGTTTTGGAGAGCCTTGGAGACAACTTCCTCATGCAACTGTTGGAAAGACCAACTAGGGGGCATGCTCTTCTTGTCCTACTACTCACAGACACAAAAGAATCAGTGAAGGATGTGGAAATGGATGGCAACCTGGACAGCCATGACTACCATATGTTTGAGTTCTGGGTCCTCACAAAAGGAAGAGAGGAGAGCAGCAAAGTATGGAAAGGAGTCCAGGAGACCTGGTTATATTTTAAAGAAATCTTACTGAGGGTGTAGAAACAAACCATTCTGATGTGTAGTAAGAATAGCAAATGTGGCATGAGACCAGCTTGGCTTAGTGGAAAACTCTCTGGTGAGCTTAAACGCAAAAAGGAAGCTTATAGAAGTGGAAGCTTGGACAAACTGGGATGAGTATAAGAATATGACTTGGGTATGCAGGGATGAAGTCAGGAAGGCCAAAGCACAACTGGAGTTGCAGCTAGCAAGAGACATGAATGGCAACAAGAAAGCTTTCTACAAGTAAGTTAGCAACAAGAGGAAGATCAGGGAAAGGGTGGGTCCCATGCTGAATAGGGGAGGCATCCGGGACAGATGAGGAGGAAAAGGCTAAAGTACACAATGCCTTATTTACCTCTGTCTTCACATGAAATGTCAGCTCCCACGCTACCTCACCAGGAAGTACAGTTTGGGGAGGAGGTCTTTAGCCTTCTGCAGTAAAAGAATGGGTTAGGAACTGTTTAGAAAAGCCGGATATGTACAAGTCCGTGGGGCCGGATGCAATGCATCCGAGGCTGCTGAGGGAGTTGGCTGATGTGTTTACAGAGCTGCTGGCCACTATCTTTGAAATCTCATGTCATTGAAAGGAGATCCTGGACAATTGGAAAGGGACAAATTAGTACCCATCGTTAACAAAGGGAAAAAGAAGGATCTG
Source organism: Caiman crocodilus (assembly GCA_030014935.1). Lineage (NCBI taxonomy): Eukaryota > Metazoa > Chordata > Crocodylia > Alligatoridae > Caiman > Caiman crocodilus. The sequence continues at coordinate 166,928 of JAGPOW010002530.1, read as the reverse complement.
GGGAAATACAGACCATTCAGCCTCATTTCAGTCCCCGGAAAAATCATGAAGCAGGTCTTCAAATAATACATTTCTAAGCAGTTAGGGGAGAAGAAGGTGATTGGAAACAGTTCACCAAGGGCAAGTCATGCCTGACGAACCTGATTGCCTTCTGTGATGAGATAACTGACTCTTTGAATGCAGGAAAATCAGTGGACATGATACACCTTGACTTTAGCAAGGCTTTTCATATGGTCTCCCACAGCACTCTTGCAAACAAGCTGAGGAAGTATGGGTTGGCTGAATGAACTGTGAGGCGCATAGAAAGCTGGCTGGATTGTTGGGCTCAATGGCTAATAATCACTGGCTCAGTGTCTAGCTGGCAGTCCCATGGGTTGGTCCTGGGGCCAGTTTTGTTCAATAGCTTCATTAATGATCTGGAAGATCATGGCTATTACCAAGCTCATCCTGCTTCCCATAGTAACTTGTTCATTAGATACAGTTATTGTTTTCTGTATTTAATTAAAGAATATGAACTACAATGTAGTTTGATAAACTTATCACCTCTTCATAAATGCCATGCAATGTGCTTTTTAAATATATTACTTTAATTATTTTAGCTATATATATAGATATAGCTAAAATTAAAAATGTACAAGAGCATTCATTGAATTCCAGCTTCCAACCAAATGCAGAGTAATACAAATCCCAAGTGAAAAGTTGCTATTTAGTCAGAAAGATAGTAAGACACATTGAAAAAGAAAAATCAATGTGTGTTTTTTAATTACTTAACTTGGAAGGTTCAGTTACAGAATGGTTAAGGCATTTTACTACATACCTGGATACATGACCTCAAAGCTGTGCTCTATACTGATGTCAAAGGGCCATCTTCAGTCTACCAGGCTGGTATCTGGTCATTCGACTAGGGAAACAAATATTGATTAAATGTGAAGCTGGCTGCATGGTTCCTATCTGCATCATGGGTGAGAGATACTAGCTTTCCTCAACCATGTTAACACAATGAGCTGCCTAAGCTTAGGGTCTTGCTTAGATTGATGAGTATTTATTGCTGTTGTTCCCAACTAGGGCACCATGAGTTCCTTTTAAGACTTGTAAAGTATGAGTGTTATTACCAAGGCTAAAGGGAGATTCCTGTTTCCTCCCCAAGTCAGAAAGCCCCATGCTAATCTCTCCCATAGCCACCTAGACATCCCAAAGGAAACCCTACTGCCACCCACCAAAGCCTTCACAATTTACAGAGAAGAATATTGGAAAACTGCCTCAGTGAGTTATTTATGTTAAAAACATGATTACTAGAAAAGCATGGGGGAAGCTCCATACCCAGCACCATTCAGCAATTGTACCTGCAATCATATCAGGAAGTTCCTCGACCGAGCATAGAGGTCTTGACTGATCCCAAAGTGGCCCTTCCACCTTTCTGCTAGCTATGACTTTCCGAGGAGCAGAGAGGCCATTTGATACTGTAGTCCTGATATGGAACAGACAGTCAGAGGTCACAGAGCAGATTTGCTCAGAAGGGCTGGTACTGAAAGCGCTCAGGAAGTTTCAAACTCAAGTGGTAACACTGACATGCACAACCACTAACCAAAGAGCTCATACTACAGATGTTTCATCACTAATACTGAATTAACCATGTCAGAGTCATTTTCTCACAACCAAATCTACTTCTTCTCTTGTCTGTGTTTGGAGTACATGGAAGTCTATTGTTACTTTCTGCCTGTTATAAGTGTCTTCATCTGTGTGCCACCCTATTTTGCTTAAGTTTTGATAGCACCTAGGGACCCGAATCATGAAACTGTCCCCCCCACCCTTTGTTTGACTCAAAGAAAGATTAAAAGCATTGTCCTAGACCAGGGACCTTATAGGAATGCATTTGAATTTTCATTGCTCTGCCATAAAAGAGGAATCTCCAGTCATACGAGCAACCTGGACACCTGTTTAAAAATACACATCAGAACCAAGAGGGTTGTCAGGAACTCCGAGGTTTATAGATGCCTGTGGTTTAAGGACAGAGGGCTTTCTGCTCATTCCCTAGTCTGACTTCCTGCAGAGCACATGCCAAGCCCTCTGGGAGACCTGGAGATGATTAAATGACTTAGCAAATCATTAATGAAACACAAAATGAAAGATTCTCACTATGCAGCCCTCATCATATTTCTTCCCAATTGTTATCACTGCCATGCCTTCACCTGAGAGGACAGGAAAACATGGACATTGCAGCATGAATTGAAAATCCCACATGCTTACATGGTAGTGGATGAAATTGAGAACAGAATGACTAAGATATGGCCAGGAGAGGCTGATGGATGCTGTTTTATTACAAAGAATACCAAAATGAGCAGCCCTCCCACAAAAAGGCTCCCAGCTTACATTGTTCTCAGGGCATTCAGTTCAAGTTTTTCTGTCACAGGGTAGTCTGTCAGGGTTAAGAGCCCTAGGGTAAGAGACCAGTCAGTCACAGTCTCAGGAAGAGCCCCTGTCTCAACAGGGACTTGGGCCTGGAGGAGTTTTATAGTTTCTAGGGTCAGAAGGGACCTGAACAGATCATCAAGTCAGCCCCCCTGCTCTGGGCAGGAATGAGTGCTGGGATCATCATACCCCAGCCAGATATCTATTCAACCTCCTCTTGAAGACCCCCAAGGTAGGGGAGAGCACCACCTCCCTTGAGAGCCCATTTCAGAGCCTGGCAGCCCTAACAGTAAAGTAATGCCTCCTGATATCAAGCCTGAACCTTCTCTCAATCAATTTGTGACTGTTATTCCTTGTTATCCCAGGTGGTGCCCTGGGGAACAGAGTCTCACCTACTTTCTGCTGGTCCCCCCTGGTATGTTTATAGACAACCACCAGATCCCTTTTCAGTCTTCTCTTCTGGAAGCTAAATAAATTCAGGCCCTTTAGTTTATCTTCATAGGGCCTGGCCTGCTGTCCCCTGACCATGCGAGTGGCCCTCCTGTGGACCCTCTCAGTGCTAGCCACATCCCTCTTGAAGTCTGGCACCCAGAACTGGACACAGTACTCCAACTGCGGCCTAACCATTGCCGCATAAAGGGGAAGGACCACCTCCCTGGACCTGCTTGTGATACATCTGTAGATGCACGACAAGGTGCAGTCAGCCTTACTGACCTCTTCCTCACATTGGTGGCTCATGTCCATTCTGGAGTCAACACTGGATTATCAACCATAAATAGGAAAGTGTCTGAGGTTTCCTCTAAAAGCTGAAAGAGCTCCTTTGAGGGGAGACCAAACGAAGAGGGTTAGCTCTCATGACAGGGTGTGGAGAAACGATTGACAGACTTTTTTGAGCCACCCGTTGTAGCAGACCTCCACAAAGGACAAAACAGGGAAATGAGAGGATGTATATGCACGAGTGACCAAACACATGGAAGAGTAAGGGGATGCTGAGGAAAGGAAAAGTGGAATGTGCGTATGCAGGAGCAGGTTGAGTACGCAGAGGAGAAGGGAACTTGGTGAAGATGCATGTGTGTAGGCAGGGGGTCAGGGACGGTGGGTTTGAACCTGCACATGGGGGACTTCTGGGAGGTGCATGGAGTGGGGAGAATGGCGAGAGCAAAGCAAGGAAGACACTAGGTTTAAGAACGCAACTGTTGCGTGATTCTTTGCTGAAAGAATGCAGGCTTCAATCCAAAGGTGTCGGTACACATTAGAATTAGCATGTGGTGACCCTCAATACATGTTAGTGTGTGTTCAAGTTAACACATGCTAGTGATCAACCACACTAACACCTCCTCCTGCTGTTCCATACAGGTACCACCTTCTTCCTGCACTGCCTTCATCTCTCCTTTCACCATCATCACTCTGGCCAAAACGTATCAGGACTACTCTTCATTTTCTCCTACCAAGGGTGTTTGTACAAAAAAGATTCTCTGTCTCATCTTTCTTTTAAACCAGCTTTCTAGCTTTTGCTTTGTTTCTTCTAGTTCTTCTTATACTTGCTGTCCTTCTGCAGCTTCCTCAAGCAGTTCCAGTATCTTTCTCTGTAGCTCTCTCAGCTGTTTTTTTTTTTATTTTCCCCACAGATTTTCAGCCTTCCTTCATGAAGAATTCTCCAGTTCTCTTCTTCATCCTCATCCACTATCCTCTGGTACTTTTAAAATATTTATTCAGTGTTCTTCACCCCTCATGCTGTTACATGTATGCTTGGCATATCTTCTTATCCTGTAGCAGTCACACGTTTAACTTCCACACTCCCCTTCCCCTTATGAGGCTCATACCAAGACTTCAGCATCTGGTGGTGACTAAATGCCACACGTGTGGTTTCGTTCTTTCTTATTTCTGTTTCTTTTGATATAAATACAAAGTCAATTCTTGATTGTTTCTTTCCCCTGTGGTCAGTTCTAGTGAAAACGTTCTCCCCTGCTCGCACACGTCTTAGTAGTTCTTTAATTACATTTGTTAACAATCTGAGTGAATTGTCTAAGTTCTGCCGCCTCTTTCTGTTATTCTGTCACCGGTTTTTATTCTGCAATTCAAGGCCCCTGCTATTATGTGTGGTCTCCCTCTGACCATGTAAACTGCTAGCTTTCTAAGCAGAGCCTTCCTCCTCTCCTGCTCTGGCAGTGCAGATACATTGAAAACTTCAAATTCTGCTTCCCCAGCTGATAGTATCAGTTGCTGCAGTCTGCCACTGATGATATCTTCTATCTGCCCTGCTTTCACTTCTGGATTCTTGAATGATATTGCCACTCCAGCCACTTTGTTCACCTTTGTCCCTGACCACCAAGAGGGCTCCCATCTCCACCTCTTAAAAAGTTTATAATCCCTGTCCCCAGAATATTACATTCTTGTAGGATGATTATACCTGCCTTTTTTACTTAATTTAACATTGGATCTACCTGTTTCTATCTTTTCCTCATCAAGATACTCTTGACATTAATTGAAGCTATAATAAGGGCGATTGTGCTTGTGTTAAACTGAGTGCATCTCTCACTTTAGGGATCTTATGTGCCACTGTTGCTCGTGGTCAACTCCACACCCCCCACTTCCCCACAACATGCCTGTTGCTTTTGCCAGATGCCAATTTCCTACCGCCCCGCTGCTTCCGGCCCCTTGCTCTTCACATGGGACTAGATCCCAATGGAGCTAATGGCAGGAAGTTGTTCTCTGGCTCTGGTTCTGATTCCAACTCACTTCCCTCTTTGTTTTCTTTTTCGTGACTTTCAGCCAATGAAGAAATCCCCCTCTCTCTCTGCCCCTCACTTGGGTCATTCCAGGCGAACCCCTTCCCCTCTCTCTCTCTTGCTTTCTTTTTGGTTCAGGCTGATCAACCAGGTGACCTGGCGAGATAAATTCCTGAGGGGAGGTGGGAATGCTCTCTTCCTTTGGTGGACATTTTGGAAAGCCACAAGCAAGGTGCCTCCAGGTGGATGCCTCGATGATCCTCTGTAAGTAAAGACTTGGAAATTAGCCAGGAGTTAGGATTAATGTCTAGGCCAGACATGTTTTAAAAGGAGTATTATGTCCAAGACTGTGTCAAACTCTGTTTCATTATGTTTGCTCGAAGTGTATTCCTTGTTCTACGCCTCCCCTCCTCTCCCCCCCGATCAATAAAGGTGTTGGGTCACAGCGTGCCTTGCTGTTCTACTATGGAGCGGGGAGAGGCAAGCCTTTTTGCCCCCAGCTTGGCCAGCAGAGCTTGTCTATGTTCCCTCAGTCCATCCTGAGGTTATCTTGAGATGCTTTGAGCTGTAAGAGGCACCCAGAAATATTTCTGTAGGCAAAGCACTCCCAAGGCTTGCAGGGTCTATGTGCCCTGGGCTGCACGGAGACCAACGAGAGCCCAGTGCCCAGGTGGTGGCAGCATTACCCCCGATTTCTGGGTGTTCTCCAGGAAGCAGGACAACCTGCTTTAGGCACCCCATGGGAGACACTCAAAGCAAGGTTTTGGGGCCTGGCACAGTGAGGCAGGTGGCTCTGCATAGTTGCACCCCCTACTGTGCTGCCACACAGTCCCTGTGCTTGCTTTCTTTTCCCTGCCTGTCTCTCTGGTTCTTTTCCTTGCTCCAACTCCATTTCTGTTGTCTGTCAGGTTACTTCCTTCTCCCTCTCCCCCACCTCCATGCATTTTCATCCTTAATTTGCTGTTTCCTCCTCTTCTATTTCATCTCCTGTTCTCTCTTGTGCATCCTCTGTTACAGAGATTCTGCTTCCTTCTGTTTCCATTTCTCCCTTGTGCAATCTCCTCTATCTTTTCCCATCATGGTGTCTCCCCCCTGGAATTGCTGGCACTCCGCTTCTCTGTTCCCCATCCCTTCACACATGTAACCTTCCTTCCTGCACCTGCCACATTGTTTCAGTTGCCCATGATATGTTATAAAACCCTGGTCAAGCCCTATCTGTACTACCAATGGGAGGTGCTGCACTCCACCTAGGCTCCACTCATTTCGTTTTAACACTGTTCAAGCCCTCCAAACCCTATCCGCACACTATATTTGTCCCTTACTTTGTCTCCCCACAGAATTGTTTGACTGTAGTTTTCCAGACACCTTTCTATGTCTTTTACCTCTAATATATCCACATACATTCTGACTACAGTCACTATTTCCTTTGACTGTTCTGCTGCTACAAATTTTACCCCATTAATTCCTCCTCCCCCCCAAACTTCTCATATCCTTCTTTGTTACAATAAGTCAGTTGCCATGTATTTCGGTTAGAGAAAGCAATCTGGAAGAAATTCCACGTGCACCCACAATATCTTGAACAGTGCCTTCTTCACGTAATCGTATCTGTTCACTGTCGATCCCTTCTGCGACCTGTCACCAGTTAGTGTTGCTCTTATCCACAGTCTCCCCTTTGGACTGGCATCTTGTAGTGTCTCTTCCATTTCTTCCTGCCACGCCACTCCAGTGGGCTGACCTTTCATCATCCTCTCAGTGATCTTTCTCTAGCCGCTCCCACTCTGTCTCCCACTCTCCTCTGCTCCTGTCATCCATCTGGCCTCATATCTCTTGTCACTGCCTTCTCTGCTGCTGCCTCTTTTTCTGTCTATGCTGTTGCTCCTGCCTTCATTTTTTGCTAACCTCTTTTCTCACTGCCTTTCCATCTTTATCCACTATCCCTCTGTCTCCAGACCTTCATTTCCACTCTTCGTTTCTCTTTCTACCTCTTAGTTATCAGCCACTGGGTTTCCTTCCTGCACTTCTGGCATCCCATTGGATGCCTTTTAAGGGATCAATCAAGCACTCAGCTGATCACTTGATCTTAGCCAAAAGGCTGAGGTGCTGATGGGAATCTCTTTTATTTTTATTACAAAACAAATAAAAGAAACTACATTAATACAAAACTTGACAAACTCCCCAACAACATTACCTTATTCCTATTACACCCCTTTCCATTATTAACACATTAATGTCTCATGAACCTTCCCTAACCCAGGAGGAAGCAACAACATTGACTTCATCCCTTTGTCCTTTTAAAATAAACATTGCCATTCTTCTTTCCTCCACCTCTTCTCTGCTGTCTCTTTTCCCATCTCATCTGCATCTTGATCCACATAATATTTCACTTTATATATTGCCAACTCCAAATAGTCTCTTCTGGTGAAAGCCAGCCCCTTGACCAACAGTAGGTTTCTCACCTTCTATACCACTACTGTTGCACAAAGTAGTGTGGTTCTCGGTCTCTGTCTCCAGGCCTTTGGACATTAACCCATACGGGCCCTTATACACTTGATGAACTTGCCCCTTTTAGTGGTTTAATTCCCATTTTTAGCAATATAATTGTGTAACAGTGTGCGTGTTCAGCGGCATGTTGCGATTCAGTTTAGTAACAGTATACACCTTCAGTGGCGTATTTCAAATTAACTGACTTTTTTATAAATAGCAAAGTAAAACACATCCAATGTATTTAGTTTGCTAGGTAGCAAATCACAGTAATATTTGTCATGTGTAAATACAGCTCCTCCATCCAGAGATAGCAGTGACAATGGTGCATGGGGTGCTGGAAGACCAGGCATGCTCGGTGCCCCATGCACCTTCTCTGCCACCCTCTCCAGCTGCCAGAACACCGAGCTACCCTTCTGCTGCCTTCCAGGGACAGTCAGCCCATTTTTGGCAAGCCCCAGCTGGTGGGAAGTTGGTGGGGATGGTGCATGGGGTGCTGGAAGCCTGCCACAACCAAGCTTCCCCAAGCATGCCTGGGTTTCCAGTGCCCCGAACACTGTTGGATCCACCAGGTGCTGCCTGTTAGCGAGGGCAGCACTGGCACAGCCAGCACTCTGCCCAGGTGGCCCCAGGGGACTCTGTCACCGTGGAAGGAAGTACTAGGTCCCCTTGCAGCTTAGGGACTGTGAAATCCAGCAGCACTTCATTTGGGTAGGCTCCACTGGGGGGAAAAAAACCCAAGAAAAATATGTGGCGAAGAGACCAATGTGTGTTTTTTTTGTTTTTTTTCCCCTTCCAGATCTTTTTTTTTTCCTGCCTATGTCTTCCCTAGCCAGGGAGTGAGCTATTGGTGGGTCAAGTGAACCCTGCGCTGCAGAGGGCCCTGGTGCTTCCCTCCACGGCGATGGCACCCCCCAGGCAGCAACTGCAGCAAATAGCACCTCACTCTACAGGCAGTCCCAGTACCACCACAGAGGGAAGTACTGGGACACCACACAGCTCAGGGGCCACTTGGGCCTCTGGCAGCTCATCCCCAGCTGCAGAAGATGCAGGCAGGCTCCAGGAGAGGGGGAAAATAAAAAGATCAGGCCCCGCACGTTTCTTTCTTTTTTTTTGTCTCAGCGGAGCCTGCCCACATGAGCTGCTACCAGGTCACACAGCCCCTGAGATTGGGGGGAGGGTGTAGGGGGGTAGTGCTTCCCTCCATGGTGATAATCCAAGGGTCCTAATGTAAACCTATGTGCAAGTATTGCCTACGTTGGGGCCTTGGCCTTCTTGGCTTCCACCCTATTTCCTCTTGCTGAGCCCCTAGCTCCTGTCCGGTGTACCAGACAAAGCTTTTGGGCCCCCACCTTCTTTAGTGGTCCTCTGAGGCCTTCATCTTTGACCCTCTCAGGATGCTGGCCCCCCTGGCCCCAAGCTCTGCCCTCCTTGGACTCCAGGCCCTCTCATCCCCAAGTCTAGCCCTGATCTGAGCACTGTGCTCACTGACCCCTACTCTGTGTCTTGAGCCTGCCCTGGGAAGGGCTCAAGGTTGTTGTTTGCCTCTTAGGAACTGGCTGGCTTAGCATAAGTATTCATAAGCAAAATTTGTTTTACCTCCTAACAATACATTATGAGCTATATATATCTTACAACACTACTATATTTTAGAAAAATGCTTGACTGAGTGTCTTGCAATGTTACTTCTAACATATCATTCTGCCTTGTGGTTAGCAGCTCTGCTAGGCCACAGGTCACAGCCTTTTATTCAGCTGTAAATCCAATGCTGCCCAAGATCCAAATACTATTACCCTAACGATGCATTCTATGATCATAATGTTATTTTCGGTTTGGGCTTGCCCAAGGTTAGCCTGAGCCTGCCTCCTCCGATCCATCCTTCATCTCTTCTACATACTTATCAACAGCTCATGCTGCCTCTGCTTCACTTTTCCAACCTTCATGGACTAGATCTAGAAGGCTGCAGGGGTGATACATAAAATAATTCAAAAGTTGAGAACCCTGTAGATGATTGCGGCACACTTCTAACCCCAAATAATAATACCAGCCAGCAAATCCCATTTCCATAGATTATCCTGGGCACAATTTCACAGCATCTGTTTTACCATTCTATCGTTCAACTAATCCATTATTTTGTGGATGACAAATGGCCATTCTAAGATACTTAATGCCCAGATCCTGATATAATTCTGATACTACCTGAGATATAAAATTCATCCCCTGGTTGGTCAGTATTTCTGCTAGGATACCTACCCTGAATAGCCATTTTCCAAACTCCTCAGCCATCTGACTACCTGTAACACTCCAACTCAGTATCTTTGAGAGTTATTATATTGCAGCATCAATAAAAAACAATATAAATTGATGACTTCTACTGGTCTGCAGTAATGGTCCAATTATATTAAATGCCACTCACCTGAAGGGCTTTCCTATAATAGGTATTGGAATCAGAGGTGCATATAGAGGTTTATGTACTGATGCCAACTGACATACTTTGCAATCAGCACAGAACTGAGCCATATCTGTAGATATCTTTGGCCAACAGAGCTGCTGTCCTAGCCTTGCTTCCACTTTTTCTTCCTAGGTGCTCACATAGAGGATTCATATGACCTAGCAACAACAGGGGTTTCCTAAACCCATGAGGTATCATAAAGTGCATGACTTCTCCTGCCCCTCCCGCCCCCCTGCCCAAGAGCTTGCCTAACCCTATAGAAAAAGGCCTTGATGGACTATGTAGTGTGGGAATTGTTTCAATAATTCTGACTTAATAATCTCCCTTCCCTTCTGGCTACCTCATCATTGAATATCCATTGAAAGTCTTCCTTTGATTGTTGTTTCTCTCAAAATTGAACCCTTCAGGGCAGCTCCTTTATATGAAGCTCCTGGCTATCTTGAGTTTGGATACTTCTCCTTCTGCTTTCTCTCTAAGAAGAGCCTCTGTGGCTTCTTGTTCTTGATCCAGTTGAGCCACAAGTTTGTATAATCCCTTCCAATCACATCCAAGTATCATGTCACAGAGCAAACCCTTTACAATCTCCACATTCATCTCTCTAGTGGTGGAATCAATTTTGACTCTCAATCTTTGTTGTTGATACATAAAAACATCTCCATGCATGTATCTTTATCTTTATTGGCTGCTTCCCTGGAGGTGCAGTGTTGGGTAACATATTGTGCCTGCTTAACGTCTGTATACTTCCAGTATCTAAAACAGCTTGCACTGTCTGGCCTTCTACTTTTGTGAGTGCAGTTAGTTTCTTTTGGGCTCTTTCCTCTGCCCATTGCTGAAGCTGAAATCCATCATTTCTATTGGCTCTGTTTCTCAACTGATCTCTCTCCAGTTATACTCTTGATGTACAGACATTCTCTCATGTTCAGTGTGGCCAGGCCTCGCATATCAAAAGATGGATATGTCAAGTGGAGTTAGTTGTTTGATTTCGCCATCTTTTATTGTCCTGCATTATACTACCCTCATAGTCAGCAGGGCTGCTGATTTGAAGTGGCTTTTCTCAATACCTTTCACCTTCCACCATGGTAAAATCCTCAGCTAGTCTAACAGCTTCACTGGAGGATTTGGGCTGACAGTGCTTGACCTATCTTTGAGTCCTGTCCTTCAGATTCACTAGGAACTGTTCTAACAGAAGCATGTCTAGTGTTTCTTCCTTCGTCATTAGTGCTAGCCTGAGCCATTTATCTCATAGGTCTCTTAAGTGTTGTAGTAAATTTTGGGGATGCTTCTCATCTAATTTTTTCTAAGTGCGGAAAACTTGTCTGTAATATTTGGGTATAAGTTCATATATATCTAATACAGCTCTGTCAGTACAGTGCAGTACAGGATAGGGCCATGGCACCCAGCAGCCTTGTGTCTGATCCAACTAGGCCATAGAAACTTGAGTTCACCTGGTCTGGCCATGACACCGGGTTACCTTATTCTTTTCTGCCACAATGTGATGTTGAATGATATTTTAATTGGGAGGTATTCCGTTCTACTACAGCTTGAATGAGATGCACCAGGCCTGGTCCATCTTCTGGGGCTCCTAACTTCCGTAATCCCTTCAATGCACCACCCAGATGTTTAAACATTGGTCATGCCCCTGAATCTCAACGGATGACTTTTTTTTTTTGTACATATACGCTCCTTGAATCCATCTCCCAAGCATGATGGCCACCTGGGCACTAACAGTCCCTCTGAGTGTCCTGAATGGAAGAAGAACTAAAGAAGAACACAAGACATGTAACTTGAACTCAGGTAAGTCCCTTAGTGTTTTGGTCCTTGCAGCTTACAGGCAGTCTTTCCACTGAAGTGCACCAGGGCCCCAAAGGGCAGTGGAATCCCTCCCCTTCTTACAGGGCCCGTCCTCTCTCAATTTAAACCTGAAAAGACCCTGGCAGGGTTTGCCTCTTACAGGTGCAAAGTCCCTACCCTTGGGTGCTTCGGCATCAACTCAGCACCTCCCAGCTGGGTCTGAGCCACCTGGAGGCGGGCCTTTTCTCAGCCCATCACCACTTCCTTCCCTCCTTGGTCCTGGGGTCAGGGTCTAGCCTGACTTCCCTCCATCAAAACACAATGAAGAAGAAAAACAGAACCTTAATCTGAGCATAGGTGCCTCTCCATAACTGACTCATCTCCCAGCGATGTTTCCTACCATCTCCTGCTGCTTCTCTTGCTGCAGGCTCAATGCCAGTGTCTCCCAGCTTATCAGAGACCCACCAAGTTCCCACAACTGCAAGCAGCTAGCTCCCTTTCCTCCAGAGCCTTTCCTCTGTCCAGCTGCTCCTGCATCACTGCTCCCTCTTGGAGCCCTTCCCTCCCATCTTCCAGTCTCAGCAGTGGGCCAGAAATACACGAAAAGCAGGGGGGAAGTCCAATCCAGACCAAACGGCTTCTAATAAAACATGGTTCCCATGGCATCCTTTGTTCTCCTAGTGTTGCTGGTTCTGGTGAGGCAGGTGAGTCTCAGGCTGCTGTGAGTCCAAGCAGGGCTTTTCTCTTTTCCTCACAAGTTCACTTTACTGTGTTGTAGTCTTCTGCCTCTGCTCATGGGAGGGATCTGTGTGCTGCCTGCAATTCCCTATACTGCCTGTGTTTTGATCAGTAAGGCCCCTAACCAGCTCACCCGCTGACTGCAGTCAAAGTAGTTGACAATCATGATTTTCTCAAAGGTCTCAAGATATGACTCTGGGTTATCCTTCCTGGTCATTTTAGGGATCCTTAAATCCATCCAATTCTCATCTACTGAAACTTGCTGAGCTTGTTGCTGCTGCTGTTATTCCAAAAGGTGGCCAATAAGTTTTAAGGTTGAGGACACTGGGTCATGCCTTGGGACAACCCCTCCCTGTGCTTCTATCTTTTTTATTAGCTCTGGTTCTTCCTCTGCTGTCCCAGGCAATGTACAACATTGTTGGCTTGGACACTCCTCCATCTCTCTCCTTTCCTCCCTCAATCACTGCTCTGACTCCCTTTTAACTGGTGAGCTTGCTCATGTGCAGGCTACTGTTTCTTGAAAAGGGGGCTGAGCACTTCCTCACATCCTTTCTGGTGCTGCTTCAGCTGCTGTCTGCATTGCTTCTACTTCCGCTAGCATTGTAAGCTCTTCTTTAACCCCTTTTTGTCCTTGTTCTCTTCACATGGACACAAAAAGATTGGGGGGCAGTGGGAACCCCTGTCTTATCCCTGTTTGTGTGGGGAAAGCTTTGGTCAAATAACAGTTCACCAGTACTCAACTTCCTGCTTTACTGTAATAACACTTTGACCCATCCGATCATCTTCACCAAAAACCCCAACTTCCACAATACTTCAAACATGAAATCATGTTTAACCCTATCATAAGCTTTTTCACAGTCTGAATTAATTATTACTGTGTTTCTTTTCCTCTCTTTAATATCTGATACGATATCTCTCATTAACCGTAAGGTCTAGGATATCTTCCACTCAGGAATGGCACACATTTATTCTCCTTGTATCGCATTTACTAAACAGTCATGCATTCATTTGTCCAATACTTTTGCCATCAATTTGTATTCTATGTTTAAAAGGGTTATGGGCCTCCAGTTGTCTAACTTGTCTTCTTTTCTCTTCTTGAATATCAAAGTTTATACTAGCAAGCTCCTATGCTATCCATTATTTCCCAGTATGCCTTTATTACACCTGTCCCCCATCATTGCCATTTTTTTCATAGAATTTCACCAGACGTCTGTCTCTTCCCAGCTCCCTCCCTTTCTTGGAAGCTTTTTAGCAGTCCTGTACTTCCCTCAGATTTAACTTCTCCACTTTTTGTGTCTTTCCATCTTCTATTCTTTCCTTTATCCCCTCAAGGAACACTTTCCTTTTTTCTCTTTTGTACGGACTTTTATAAAACTCCACCACTGTGAGCAACACCTTTACGTTCTCTTCTGTTCAAATTCCTTCTTCGGTTCTCACTGCTTTCAACTCCTTCATTCTTTTCTTCAGTTTCACTGAAAAAATACTTACACCATCCTTCCCTCTTCTCTACTCAAGGTGCTTTTGTTAGAAACATTTTCTCATCCATTTTCCTTTTGAACCATTCTTCAGTCCATCACTTTGTCTTCCAGTTCTTTCACTTGTACGTCTCTCACCGCCTCCTTTAATAATTCCTGCTTTCTTGCCTGCAGTTCTTTTAAGTTTTTCACTGTCTTTTTCACTTCTCTTTGACCAATATTCATAATTTTCTTGTTCTTCAGTTTGTTATAGTTCCCCACTCCTAGATGCTTTTGTAATATCTCTTCAGAGTCAGTCATCCATACTTTATACCAGTTCCACATATTCTTGATATTGTCTTCCCATAGTGTAATAATTGAACATTTAACTTCCACATCCCTTTCCTCCACCTTTGCTTTTTTTTTCTAAACTCACTTCTAGTCTTAGTATCTGGTGATTTGCTGAAGGTCACATCTAAGATCTCTTCTTTCCAATCCCTACCCCATTTGACATTAATACAAAATCAATCCCCAACACCAATCTCTCACTTGGCTCCATCTCAACCCATATGTTTTTTATATCTTCTTCTTGCATTTATATTAATCAGTACTTTTGATGAGCTGTTTAGCTCTCCCTTCCCTTCATCCCCTCTCTTATCCCCTCCCCAATAATGGAATTGATATCCATTAGAATTTTATGCCTACCTCCACCTATATACACCTCTAATTTCTTAAACTGGGCAATCCTTCCTTCTCTTTCAGCTGGCATGTATGTTTTAAAAATCTCTGTAACACTTTCTTTTCAAACTCTACCACCATTCGGTTCAGTCTCCCTTCCATAATCAGGGGTATTGCTATAATAGGGCAGTGCCAGCCATGAGATGGAAAATTAGTTGTTCAAAACAATTCAGCTGAAACCACATGTCACTAATGTTCAATGTGATGTGCCTTTGTCCACAAATGAACAAACCCCAACTATATCTGATATGTGAAAGGCAAAACCCAGCTGTTGTTAGTGCTGTGTTGAAGCTGTTAAGCCCATGTCACAAGGAAAGAAAAACAAAATTCAACTGAAATCCAAATACTTTTTGAAACATGGTCTTCCACAGATTCCTGGATTCATATTTGTTGGGATATTTCCTGTTCACTCCATAAAGGCCACTGAAGTATGTGAAAAGGTTCACACTGATAGAAGGGGTCTTTGGGTGGGGCCCAAGGCTTGACTCACCACCAGCAGAAACACGGATAGAGCAAGCAATGCCATTAAGTCTAGCCTTTCCTTGTAGCCCCCTTAAAATGCAAGAGCGATGGCAAGAACTTTGAAGGCTTCACTGATGACAACTATGGTTTGCATACAGGGATGGGCTGTGTTGTCTGCTGCATGTCATAGTACTGGGAACCTTAAAAAATGTACACTCGTTGTTCACTTTAGGAAAGGAGGTAACAGCTGCTTATGGTTGTTATTCACTAATGGCTGGCAATGTGCATAGCCCTGGGCAAGACAGACAACACAGATCAGCAGTGAGATATACCAGGATGCCACAAAGGAACTTTTACCTTGGAAATTTAGAAAAACAGAACAAATTCTGCCTTAATGTACAGCAGTGTAAATCAGGAGTATCTTCACTAATACTGGTGAGGTCATTCCCAAGATGCACTGGTGTAATTGTGAGCAGAATTTGCTTCAGCATTTATTCTGCCACAGGGCTGAGTTCCAGGTCCATGTGCAAAGACCTGTTCAAGATCATAAACTTTTCCATAACAACTGTGCATGACCTAGGTCTTGATACCTTTGCACTTCCTGGTAGCAAAAATCCTATGAGGCTGGAAATGTCAAGCTGTCAGTATGTGCAGACTTGACGTGATCCTCATGGGTTGCAAAGCTAGTCTCCTGATCTCCCTTTCTGTTTTAGTCTTTCATTCTGGGGCTGCCCTTCTCTCCCATTTCTGGATCTCTCCTGTTCTGTTATCTCACACTTGCCTCCTCTGGCCTCTGTAGACCACACTGTTTCATCCCTAGATGGTATTTCTCCCTGACAGATCCCCACCAGCTCCTGCAAGCAATATTCTGCCTGCCACAGCTCTACCAGGACCTTAAGGATTTGGGGACTTTTTTGTAAGTGTTACAACAGTGGAGGGCCCTGTCCCATAGCCCCTAGAGCTCCCTAACTGTCTGTTGGCCAAGTGGCTTTCCTGTCTCCTTGTCCTAAAATGGCATTTGGTTCATGCCTTAGGTCCTTCTCAGTCCTGGGGGAAGGAGTCACTTGGTGCTGGCTTTGCTCATTACTGTCTACATAAATATGAGATGCTGACTATGCAGTAATTACTGCAAGGTCATTTTGTACTTGTAGTACTGCAAAGTAATGTTGTATTTGTGACAGTGCAGTCATGCCAACAGGCGGCTTTTTTATGATGCTGACTGTGCAATAGCTGAGTAGTGCCAGCTCTTGCGCAGTCAGCAGCTCACGTAGACACGGCCACAGTTTATGTAACTGCTCTTCTTGATCATAAGAGCAGCAACATGAAGCCTGACTAAACACTGGTAGTTGAGGCTTTTGCCACGTTTTCTTCTGCATTAAACAGAACCATTTGTTTGCAAAATTAAAGACAAGCAAACAAACAAAAAACCTGCAAGTCTGTAGCCGTTTTCATTGCAAACAGGTCTGAATGTGAAACAAAAGCTGCTAATCTGACATTGGCCTTGCAGAACACTACTGTAAAACCACAGTGTGTTTGACTACTTCAAGGTGTTAACTTCAGCCTTTTGTGGACCATTTAGATAGTGAAGCTGTGAATCAATGAAGCCTTGGGTCTAACACTCGTGTCATCTCCAGGCATTGTAAAAGCATACTGAGCTAAATTCTGGCATCAAGGATACCCTGACAGGAGAATTTAAAAGAGAATTGGGCTTATACATGGGAAAAAGAGAATGTCCGGCTCTGAATTTTAGGAAACCTAATAATAGGAGTTAGGAAGTAGCTTCCCCGTGAGTCATGTTATGACGCTGAGGGTTACTTTGTAACTGTCTCCAAAACATCTGGAACTGACTGCTGGACTTAATGAACTGTTGTTGCGATCCAGTCTGGCAGTGTAATTTTTCTGCCAGGCACTGAACAGTGGTCCACTTCTTAGAGCACAGTTAGTCATCTAGTATCATTTATAAAATCACAAACTATGAATTCCAAACTAACAGACCTATGGAATTATGGGTAAGCAATATGGTAATCCACAAAGCTGGCGAGAGATGGGTTGTGTCCAGAAAAATAGAATTATGAGTTCTATTTGCAGCCTAGAGGCCCTCTGGTAATGTCATATTTATAACTATCTTTCTGAACAGGAGCTTCTGAAGCATAAGGGTACTTCTGATTGCCAGAGCTATGAGCCCCAGCCAGTGTCCAACTGGTTTGCTCCACATAGCAGGGCACAAAGTCCTATGAGAGAGGAATGTTTTACTTTTACAATTCCAAGAATTTGGTTTTAAGAGGAAACATTTTGAGTGGTCAGGAATACAGTAAATGTGTCTACACAGGATGCTTTACTGCACATTAGATTAATGTAATGTTCAGAAAAACATCACTGTCTACACCTGTACTTGAATTACTATGCATTGAATTCAGAGCTGACCCTAGGGATGTGCAGGAGCTACTGGAGTCTCTGTGTTTGTGCAGGTCATATCAGCCTGTGCCGGGGGGGCGGGGGGGAAGGGATGGTGAGCATTTAGGGTGTGAACCCGGCAGTATGCAGCAGCCGCATGGAGTGGTGGTGCCCTCGGGGCCTGTGTGGCACTGTCTGTGGACCCCCCCAAAGTGTGGGGTCTGGGACAGTTGCCCCAATTCACCCTCCCCCTCCCCCTTGGGACAGCTCTGATTAAATTAGACTACTTCACAGTCCACTTCTAGCCCTGCTGCACTGAGTAAACCTGTTGGCTTCGTGATGTTTTTCACCCCTGCTCTAGTTGGTCTGTGAGCTGCTGTGTATGCATTACTTACCCAGTTACCTGGAGCTATTGATGTCTGACCATGGGCAGTTTCCTGCACAGTGAGAAAAATAGCTTACTAGCACTGGTTACAGAATCATACAGCACTAATCCATAACATTTTTGAAGCCCCACAAGCTTAGAAGAAATTGGCATATTCATCAAAGTACTCGATACATTGGAAAACTTCTATTTGAAGCAATCCCTTGTATGGCTCCTGCAAACTGGTGTGAAGAAAGTAGATGGGTAAGGATAGTGTGCATATAAACAACTTCTAGTATGAAATTATATTAATTATTTTTCTCAATAAAGTGATGAATTTGACCTTCTGAATACAGTGGAATGACAATATGTGTAGTTACATCTAGACCTCCTTCAAAACCAAAATATTTCTCCTAATCTCCAGCCTAAATTTACCCTACTAAAGCTTCAGGACATTGATCCTAGCTCTTTACCCTATGGTTGTGAGTGAAAGTTCATGTTCATTCTCTCTATAATCACCCTTGTTTCCCTGTGCTGGATGTTTTCCAAATGGTTGACATTGTCCTTGAACTGGGGGACCCTAACCCGGACACGGGATTTCAGGTGAGGCCTCATCAGTGCTGCACAGACTGGAAGAATCACTTCCTTTGACTTGTAAATAACACTCCTGTTAATACAACCCTGTATGTTGGCTTTTTCAGAAACAAGAGTATACTTCTGGCTCCTATCCAGCTTATCGTCCACCATAAACTCCAGGTCCTTCTCTGCAGCACTGACACTTAGCCAGTCATTCCCCAGACTGTATTTATTCATACAGTTATTCTGTCCAAAGTGCAGGACTTTGGACTTGTCCTTGTTGAATCTGATTTGTCTGTGAACCATTTTTCCAGTCAATCGATGTTATCCTGAATCCTAGCCCTGCCCTTCGCAGAATCTGCAATTATACCCAATTCAGCATCATGTGGAAATATGCACTCAATCCCATCATTTATATCATGAACGAATGCTCCTTTGGGACAAATTCTGAGATGTTCAATTGCCTCTACTGCAGAAACAGGCAGAGACTAGATGTACTGCTGAGTCCACAAGCAGATTCCCACAGCTTGGAACTTTCTTTTATTTTTGCAGAAGCAGAAGCAGTGCCACAAGACTTAGAAACATAGAGTTTAGGCCTGATTGGAGAGCCAACAGATTAACCAATCATGGGTACTGCAGAAGAGAAAACCAGGCACTTAATAGAAGAAAGGGGAGAAGGGGATTGAATATTCATTTCTTTTGATCTGGTTCCATGGATTTTTACCTTTATAACTGCATCTGCTACTCTACACAGCACAATCTCCATGTGGGGCACATGGAATGTGTTTGAATTTGCACTGCAGAGAAAGAGCAAAGAGTGACCAGATGATGCTCTTGCCAACTTCAGCAGCTTAAAAGTAATGGGTCAGCATCCAAAACTTATGATATTGATCCAATTTTTAGAAGACTTTATATAACCTTTTTGGTCTCTCTCTCTCTCTCTCTCTCTCTCTCGTGTGTGTGTGTGTGTGTGTGCATGCATGCACATGCATGTGTATATATGTGCTTGTGTGTGCATGTGTGTTTGTGTGTGACAATTCCTATGTGTTTGTGTGCACGTGTGCGCACATACATGCATGTGTGTGAGAGAGACAGAGTATGGCTGTTTCCATATTAGGTGTTCTCTTCATTTGACCACATCTTTTTCTCACACTGACGCAAAGCTGCTTGTGGACAAACCCTAAGCCTTTCCTTTTTATCCTGCCACTCTTTCCTTCTCCCTCTCCATTCAGGTTGGTTATCTGTCATGAGTATGATCTTCCCTTGGCAAGGCTTTCTGAGGTTTGGATCCATCATCAAGAGAGCTCTGCTTCCAGGTCTTCATATATTCCACCAAGGTTTCTGTGTTCCCAAGTGCTGAGCCCAATGGAAGCAGTTTCCTGTAAAGGGAGCCAATTCCTAGAACAATTTAATTGATGAATATTAGGAATAGGACCTGATCCAGAGCAGGAAGTGAACAGGACATGAGTACTGTGTGTAAATTGCTGAGGTGATGCCTTGCACTGCTGGGGAAATGCATTCTTCTATGTTACTTCACTAGTATTGTTACCATTTCTGCTTACAGTAACCATACAGCTGGTTACTGCTGTGACCATTTGCCCTTGCTAGAAAGTTATGGGCACCTGCTCGGGAGGTGAGAAACACAAGGGTTAGTGTTACTAGCTCCCAACAGAAATGGGCTAGTCACTTGACTAGCAGGAAAATGAATGGTTGTGCTTCTCATTATGTTGGGTATATGGCTATCTAGGAGCAGTGTCAAAAGTACTAGTGCCCCACACCTGAGCTGTCTTTCCAGTTGAATGAGGACTGCATTTTGTTGGGGCAGGTTCTTAGCCCTCAGGGCTCCCCAGAGGCCTGGAAATTTAGTGGCAGAGAGGAGTGGCAGCATTAATTGCCATGGCTCCAGACTTGTGGAGGCCCCTGAAGGCCAGAAGACACGTCCCCACACACTGCACTGCTATATAACCGAAAGTTAGTAATACACCTATTCAGTGCTTTGTTTCTCCTTCCATCTAACAAAATAGCGAAGTGTAGCTTTCCTCAGATCTTCAAGGCTGTTTTCACTGCATTTATTAAATCCAGCAATGGCTCTTGTAAATGTAGTTTTAACATTTTTATAAAGTCACCTGTGTTATTTGTCTGCACAACAGTTGCCATACAAAATAGTCTTACATTAAGCCTTGACACAGATCAAGGCGTCAGTGTGTGGATGGTAGTGGGAGGTGGAGCTCAATAAGAGTGTGCCACTAGGCAACAGGATGCATGTGAGTCTAGGTCTTCTCCAGCCCAGAACCAGGCTCACGCCAAGACCTTCTCCCCTCTCTGGACCATAGGTTCACAGTCCAAGAACAAGGGTGAAGCCCTATCGGTGTAGCCTGACAAGGAACCTTTATTCCCTTTGGGCCTACATCCCAGAGTCCCCCCTTATGGGCAGGTGTCTGCAATTATTCTGTCACAGGAACAGATGGGGCTGGTGCTTTCCCAGAAAAGGGAGTGCTGCCCACCTCCTACATCATGGCCTGGCAGTTAGAGCACTCACCCAGGGAGTATGATGGTGGCACTTACATCCCTCAGGCTGAAGGGTTCAACTCCACCCCTTCCACTTCCCAGGAGAGTGCCCCAACCACCAGGCCATAAACAGGTCAGAGGAGAGATGAGCCTGCAAAAAATAAAAGATGCATTGGGAGACAGAAAGAAGGATACTGAGCCATGCTGAAGACTTCAATTCCAACTGGTGGGGAGGACACTTAGCTGGGAAAGGGAGCCCTGGTTTCCATTCACTGTCTGGGGTTGTGTAGTCTGCTGTACAAGACACAGACAATTCCTGGAGCTAACCTGCTGCGGCTGGAACACCCAACAGCAGAGTCCAGGCTCACAACCCTGCCAGTCTGTAATCCAGAGAGGATTGCTGTATGTCCAGGTTGCTGTAGAAAGCCCTGATGCTTCTTTGTAGAGATGTCACACCGACCAGTAGAATGTATCTCTCCAATACAGGATGGTGCCTAGGAGCCAGCAGCGTCTCACGGAGCCAGCAGGACTGCATTTTTCTTGCAGATCCATCTGTGTGAATTTTGACAGCTTTCAAATTCAATCCCTTGCTTCCTTTTGTAAAGAGCACAGTGCTTGCCAGCTTCATTTTCATGTATTGCCACCCTGAGGAGTGAATGGAAATATCTGACTGAGAGGGCTCCCATGGGCAGACCTCTCCCAAGGTCTGTACATACATGTGCATGAGAATTAGCAGCAGGAAGGAACCTTCTATCAGAGCGGAAATGCTGAGCTGTAGGTGGAGGGAGGGGGCTGTAAATCCCATGCAGGAGACAAAGGGTGAGTTCAGTGGGTGCCACTGTCTAGGAGTACCTGGCACACATCAGAGCAAATTTGCTGAGGAGCATCATCTATAATTAGGAGCATGTGCGTTTGCTTCCCTTTGAAGCACGTGGCACCTTAGCCGTGCTAGATTAATCTTAGCTGTAGTTTTGTGCCTTCTAACAGCTAAATGTGACGTGCCTTCTAAATGTGACGTGCTAAATGTGACATGCCTCTCTCCTGCAGAAAAATGGTACCGGCGCAGCCATGCAACTGCAGTTTCTGGCACTTGTGCACAGTGTGCAAATCAGATCTATGCACATAAACATGTAGGCACTCACTGAGCAGGCTCATTACAGGCTCCACTCGCCCAAGAAGGGAATTTGAATGTGCCTCTCCTGCTTCCCAGCACAGTGCTTTACCCACCAGGCCACAACCACAGGCTAGGCATTATCCAGGTGCCTTTTCAGCACTCCCTTTAAAGCTGGCCCCCTGAGCAGCTGTAGATGGAGAGCTATGTGGAACCAGGGACCGAGAAAGAGAGCAAATCTGAGAGTATGGAGTGAAGTAAAACGGCTTCCCCAGCACATTTGTTCCATTTTATCCAATGCTGACTGAATGCAAGGTTCAGAGATTCAGGTCCATGCGAGTGGTTGTAGAAAATGGTTGATGTCTAGCCTGTGGCCTGTTGGTCAGCACATTTTTCTAGGAAGCAGAAGCAGATTCACACCATTAGAAGCTCCAAAGTGAGAGTCTCTGGCTTCCAGGGTGGGTGTGCCAACCACCAAGAAATTGGGCTAAAACATGTGAAGACCCATCCCATCTCTTTTGCCCTAGAAAAAAATAGAATCCAAAACTTTGTTTATGCTTCAAAACTGGAATGTCATGGCTGTGTACATGCCATTTATGCATGCAAAGTGAAGTAGGAATTAGCCACCTCTGATCTTTGTGCACACATTGCACTGGGGCATATATATGTACCCTAACAGGGACTGGACTGAGAGGGATGGCACACCTTACACACAGTGATGGTCAGATATGGGCAGAGGAAAACCCCACAATCACAACCCAGTAGGTGGTCACTGTCATCAGATATAACTGGGTAACTTCACAAACTGCAGTCTTTGTGATCCATTTTTAAACTAGTCAGAAATATTTTCCCATATCAGTCCCTACCACCAAGGAGCACATTTGTCACTGTAGCATATTCTCCCCAGCTGCACTCTCACAACTTTGCTCAAAGCACAGGGGGGCATAGAGAAGATCGTCAGCGTCACTGTAATGACAGGAAATCCCTGCCTACACCCAGTTGGTGAAAGTCAGGTTTTACACCAGTGCAGCACACCCCAATTCATGCCATTCTGTGCTGCACCTAAACTAGCTACAGAGATAGGAAAAGAGATCTAGATGTGACTGGGACAACCCTGGAACAGATACCTGAGACCAATGATTAGGTCATACTGCAGAAACATCTGTGCCAGGGAGTTTCCAAACACACTGACTCTGCACACTGAGAGCCTGTCTGTGTGGACCTCACACCGTAGAGGATGTTGGACTATAAGGTGGATCTAGATCTGTGTTTCCAGCTGCAGAACTTGACATGAGCTTTGGGAACCAGCCTTCGAGGGCGAGGGTGTCTGAATACATGTCTACATCAGCATTAATACAACTTTGCAAGGGCAGAAGGAAAAGCCCACCGAGACACACAACCTGTATCCTTTGGTCTGAGGGTCACTGAGCCAAATCCATTGTCCCTCCTTCTCTCTGAAGGTTGGTCCAATCCAGAAAAATCTGTTTTGTTCCTTTTTCTGGTCTAAAAATTCCTGTGGAAAAAGTAGGAATTAATTTCTCAGACAAGGGCTTTTCAGCTCTGACTGTTCTGTCATGCCTTCAGCTTTCACACAGGTGCATGAGAGACATGGACATGGCTCACCCACACCTGTGCTTGCTCTCATGGATTGGTATCCTGACACCTTTCAAAACATTTGGGGGTTGCAGAGAAATGCCCATCCCACTTTGCTTCTCAGCATTCCCATATGCAAAGCCCCAAATCTTCAGAGTCTAGAAACCCCATGCCCAAGGCAGCATGGGGGCTCAAAACAGCCAGACTGCAAGGAAGAGTCCAGTCCTTCAGCCCGGATGGTCAGCACCTTTGCCCCATGTAAAAGGAATCTCTGCCCTAAATTACCTAAGAATGGATGGGCAGAGGCTGGAGTGCAAGAAATGTCCATCCATCAGCCTGGCCAAGCTCCTTCACTACGGAGACTGAGGAAAGTGGGAGAAGGCTCTTAATTCCACACTCATCTCAGTCCCCTCTCATGATGGCCATTGAGGAGGGGGATCCCTGAGCTCTTCACATCAGCCTCCCACTCACTGGGAAAAGAGCTCCTGCACCCTGCATGGGCAGAGTCATTCTGGGATCATTGAGCATGTATCAGCAGGAAGCCAGGTCAGGCCAAAGAAGGGCGGGCCTTCATGGTTTCTCTCCGTGCAGGCTCTTGGAAGGGACACAAAGAACCAAGTTCAGCCTACATTTCAGGTGAGCCTGCCTGCACAGAGCTCATTGTGCAATCAGATGGATCAGTGTTGTCCACTGCAGCATCTGACTCTTGGGTACTAAGCGGAGGCTCCAGGACTCACCATCTCAGTCTCATCTTCCAGGGTGAGGAGCTGGGACCGGTTGGCTGAACAGTGTCTCTGACTGGCATCCCAGGCTGCTATGTCCTCTGAGAAGTGATAACATCTGCCCATGTGCAATTGCCACCCCGGGGGGCAGAGCTCACATCCTGAGTGGGTCCAAGGAAAGTAATTAAACATCATCATTACTAAAGTCCTCCCATTGCATAAATGTAGGTACTAAAATGTGACACATGAGCCCCTTTGGACATTGAGTCCAACAGAACTTGTATAGTCATTCTTGGTATTCCCTCTGGGACTGTATCCCAAGTTTGTCACCAAGTACCACACAACATACTTATTGAAGTATCAGGTAGGATCTTTCTACAGTTGTCATCCCTTGAGCGGGAAGAGGAGATTTTGTGGTACATCGTAGCAAAAGCAGGGATGGTAGAGAACAAAGAAGAACAGCTTCCTTGTCCCCTAGGCTTGTCTAGAAAAAGGGAGAACTTAACTTACGCAACTACTTGAACACACATTAAGGGCACTAGGCCTAGCCTAGACTAAGACTTTTCATGGGTTACTTAGTACGTGTTAGCTCATGTTTACTGCTATCACATCAAGCCTAACGTAGACAAAGCCATGGGGTGCAAGGAGCTTTATCAGACTCAGAAAGTGATACATGGTACAGCTTCTGCTCAGACACTTTCCCTGTACAGCCAACCAAATGTGGGGGATATTAATATTTGCAGCTGCCAAATGGGAACAAAGATGTGCTTTAAAAATAATCAAGGCCAGATTCTGAGAAACACTAGCTTACACAGAAAATAGCTCTATGGCTGCCTCCATAAAACTCAAAATGTTATCAGAGCGAGAAGTAAAAAATCAGAGGCAGACAATGCATAGTGCTCAGGTCACAAAAAGGGCTGAATCTTCTTACCCTGCTCCTTTACACAGAGATTGTCTATCAGCATCTTCAGTGTTGTTGTGGAGCAACTCTTTCCATGCCGGTACTTCCTGGAAGATGTGCAATTGCCAGTGCAATTTGTACCAATCTCAGAGCAACTCTCTGAACTGTCAGTCTTGCCCCCTGAGGCTCAAATACAAAAGAAAATATTGTATAGTTAACAAGGGCTGTATCTACACGAGACATTTACAGTGCAGTAGACTAATTAGCTCCACTGTAAATGTCTTGGCATCAACATGTTTTATTAGGCTCTATTAGGCTGGGTAAATTAGATTACTCTGCAGCAGGATAGTATTTGTAAATACAAGTAGTATTCCATTTCACAGTAAAAAATCCTGTAGATGCTGATAGGGCTGGCTGCAACATAAGTGTACTTCTTTGTGGGGTTGCCTGCCAGCTAACCCCATGCTGAAGTCCCTTCATGTCCCAGCCAACCCATTCACAGCAGGTTGAGCCAGGTGCCCCCAAGTTGGCAGGGTGACCCCTGGGGCCACCTGCCAACCAAGGTCACTCTGACCAGCGCCATGTTTTGTGCGTGAATAAACTGTGGAGTGTCTTGCTCCAGAATTAATTGGTCCTGGCCCCACATTCAAACAGTGTGCTCAGGAGCAAAAAACTCAGAATCAATAAACTCAGCAGCTTATTCATGCACAGTAATAGCACATGTAGATGTGCCGAAGGGGATCAATACAATGCAACTTCTTTACCAAAGGAGCAGAAATCCCAGCTGTACTATGGAGGGCCTGCTCATATAATAAGGCCGCTTGACAAACGAATAAGAACAGATTTGCACCATTTGGCACTGGTCTGAGATAAAAGAATGGTTTTCTGTTTTGGTTTGTCTCTTGTTGATTGTCAAAATCAGGATCTGAGTAGCACTGGATCTGGACCCATCTAGGGGCTGCCTTGGTTCTGATTCTGACAATCAGCTGATTGCCTACATCAGGATATGGGCTTGCCAGCACCTGACACACATTAAAAAACCTTGCTCTGCAGCCCCCAAGATTTAAGGTTCTTTAAGGTGTCAGGCCCCAGCGAGCATCAGAGCATGGGGCAGCGCCAAGATCTGACAAACAGCTGATTCATGCCAGATCCTGAGGATTGGACATGAGAAAAGCCTTTGGTCCCAATCTGGATGATGCAGTCAGGTGCTGAAAACTGATGCTAACCTAAGGATTGGGGTCTGGCACACGGTAGCCCTGGGACAAAGCCTCCCTCTGGCCAATTGGCTGTGGGATAGCTCCAGGTCCTAAACCTGGCTGCTCCATGCTCCGTCACCAGAAGATGCCAGGCACACAGCTGGGGATGAGGGAACTTCTCCCATCCCCTGCTGTATACTGGGGTTTAAAGAGGCACCTGATACATGCAGCAGGGAATGGGGAAAGCTCACTCTTCCCCAGCCAAACTTTCCTGTTTAAAGAGCACTCTGCCCCTAGCAGCTGGGGATAAGGGATTTTTCCTATCCCCTGTGACTTGTAGGGGTGCATCTTTAAACCAGGCCTGTACAGTGCAGAGTGGGAGATGCCCCCCATCCGCAGGTGCATTGTGGGGACAACCATCAGCCTGAGATCAGGAAGCCTCTCCCCACTCTCGGACTTGTGGTGCAAAAGATCCGGGGCACTCTGCACCTGACATCAGGAAATGGCTCCCTGATGCTGGGCTTACTTCAGCCTTGGCTTCTGAAAACTGGGCCTATAGTTGGGGGTCCCAGCTGAATGTTTGCACATGTGGCATGGCAGGTCACATGATTTGGAAAGTAGGGCAAAAAATTCCTCAGGCTTCAATCACATGACTGCCTTAATATGCTAGTAGCCCAAGCAAGAGTCTCCAGCTGTGCATGCGCTTCAGCACGTTGTTAAACTGGGACAATTTTCTTGGTGCTACACTGATTTGCACTGGCACATGATGTGAGCCCAGGTAATCAAACAGAGGGAACTCACTGTTCTCTCAATGCAAAGTGCAAGCTGGAAAATGTAAACATTTGAACCTGGAGAATCAAAAGTTGTTTCTAATAGCAGCGTAAAATCCCCCCAGAGCACCTAACGTACTTTTGATTGTTAACTGGGTGTTGAGTTTTCACTTCACTTGTCCCCAATAACATGATGATCAATACCCCTGTCAAACATCAGCATTTGAATGTCTTCATTGGTGTTTAAGAGCCTTACCACACATTCAAATTAAATCTGGATAGAAACCAACTCTAAAATTGTTACACATTTTCAAGCACTAACTTTGTAGTTGGTTACTCTTTTTATAGCTGGATGGACATTTATATGGTGTGATAATTACTTCACACGTGGGGTCGATCTAAATGTATTGTGCAATTAACCAGTTAATTGTGTAATATGTGCAATGTATGGCAGGGGCCTAAGCTGACAAATGCAATGCTTTATTACTGCCATTGTTTCTATTTCCCAGCCTCGGTGATAGATTTAATGAAGTGTGGAACTGAAGAGCGAAGCAGGTGTTGTCATGTGAAAAGTGGCACTCACCCTGGTGGGAAATAACAATAATAACAGCCAGCAAAATCAGAGTGACAGTCCCCAGCACTACAGCAACATACATCCAGCCTGAATGCTGGGAACAGAAACCTGTAGAAAGAGAAGGCAAAGGATTGCATGGGGGTAACTTCAGTTGAAGCTCCCACTATATACTTTTACTATGTGTACAAGAACATGTCTGCAGGGGCAGATCCACAGGGGGTGTTGTGCCATGGCTGCACCACCATTTCGCTGTGCCACACATGAACTCTCGGTGCAAGGTGTAGCTAGATCTCTAAAGTGCAGGGGGTAAGTACACTGCTTTCCCCACTTCTCCCACTCCTTCCCCCTGCTGCTGAATTCAGTGAGGAGCAGGAAGATTGGGAAGGGCGAACAGAAGCAGCCTTCACCTCCTGGGCTCCAAAGTCACATGAAAACAAGAGCTGTGGCCAGACACCTCCCCAGTCATGTGGAGATATCAGAGTTCACTGTACATGCAAGGCACACCCCAAGTGGCAGACTGCACCCTTCATGACCCATTCCTGGATCCACTACGGTGTTTCCTAGTCCACATTGGCTATTAGATATGCCTATTTCTAACCAGGACTCAGATTTAAACAGTCACTATTTGCTGAAACAGCTTCTCCCCATCACTTCCATACATAGAGAATTAGTGTAAAACCTTAACGCAAATAATGTTTATCTGTGTGGGGGCTAAGAACCCTGGATTGAGCACTTCGCAGGAGAGTTGGCAGCTTGTCCCAGTGAGCCACTTTTCATGGCAGGACTGCATAACTGGTGGGAGAAGAAAATGCTACAGATGTGCTAAAACCCAAATCTGTGGCATAAGATAATGCTTGAAAATCATGATCTCAGACTAAGGCACTTCCTGTGTGATATAGGCACCATGCTTGACAGGCACCTTTCACCACTGAGTTCAGCCAGGCAGGGGAACAGGGAAGGGATCAGTTTTCCCTGGGGCCCAGAGGCTCCATGGTGGCAGCTGGATCTGGCTGTTCCTTCCACAGTCGCATGGCTAGGACCTGGAACAGAACCAAGGTGAACTACCCCTCCTTATTGACATTGGTGCACTGTCCTCCTGTGGTGTAGGAAAAGCCCTAGTAGTGCTGCTTTAGCTGCATGTACTTTTATGAAGTAAGGTAAAGGTGAAGGAGAGGGGTCAGTCCCCCAAAATGTGCATCAGAAAGGTGTCCCAAGAGATGTACAGGTTCTCTATACCCTGCATAGGTCTATAAAAATGAGTTCAGTAATTTTTTTCACTTGTCCTCTCCCTCCTCCTCCCTAGCACAGAAGAGTTCAGGGAAGTCCCCATTAAAAGTCCCTTGTGGAGTTTTTCTCCATTTAGATCTTGCCTTTGTGGACATTCCCACAGTATGATGCCGTGCAATCTGCAGCTGCATGGCCTCATGGTAACTGATTTAAGCAAGTACACAGAAGCAGGGGTGGACTCAAGGTAGGTGCACTGATGCACTTGCACCCTGCTTTGATTCCTAGTCCATCTGAAGTTTAAAGCCTGCCTGGATGCCAACATTTGGCACAGACCAAATATTGATAGCCCTGTGTGCACATATGCATGTTGTAGGTACAATCAGAGAAAAGAGTGAAATAATATCAACGGCGAGGAAAAAAACCCTGTTATAAATATGTATACATGTATACACACAGACATATACATATATATGTATGTGTGTGTGCGTGTGTGCATGTGTATATATTTATAACAGCTTTTTCTCACCATTGATATTATATCACTTTTTTCTGATCATATA
The DNA here is from genome assembly GCA_030014935.1 of Caiman crocodilus. Classification (NCBI taxonomy): domain Eukaryota; kingdom Metazoa; phylum Chordata; order Crocodylia; family Alligatoridae; genus Caiman; species Caiman crocodilus. The sequence continues at coordinate 137,178 of JAGPOW010002530.1, read as the reverse complement.
TGCAACATGCATGTGTGCACGCAGGGCTATAAATATTTGTTCTCTCCCACTGAGTACTATTTAAGCAGAACTCTGCAGTCAGGAATTAAGATTTGCTGTAATAGTATTAAAGATGATAATACTAATATTCATAAAATTAGGTTGTTAGTTGCTTAGATATGTAATAATTATTCCATCCTAAAGAGACTAAAATAACCCCAAAATGATACGTTTCAGATGTCCTCCTGGCTGCATTTCCAAAGTTTGTCAAATGCACTAATGAGTGAATGAAATCTTTTTGAGTGCTGGCAAAAGGATTCTAGAAAAAAAGATGTTTAGTATGAGCTCTTTTCTCACTCGATGGTCTTTTATTAGAACAACATGAAATGGTCACCGATCTGCTAAAATATTGATGGCAAATAGTTATTTAAACCCTAAAAAGTAAAATGAGTCATTTTAAAGCAAAATCCATCTGGGGGTGCCCTGCAGTAAAAGCAGTCACAGAATCAACTGCTTTTGGTGGTATTTTAGATTAATTTACAACTCTTTTGCTAGAAGCAGCACGCTGAAGATACGTAAGATGTAAGGAAGTGACTTTCAAGATGGCTAACAGTTCATCAGATCTTAATTTATTGAAACCATAATAACCCTCAGACCAGGTCAAGTCATGTTTAAAAATAAACATTTTACCTAATTTCAAAATCAGCTCAAATCGTTCCTCATTTTGTTCCCAGAATCCTTGGGGCAGATCCTCAGCTGGAGTAATTCAGTAGAATAACATTGACTTACCTGGAGCTTGGCTGATTAACATCGGCTGAGGGTCTGCCCCACAGGGTGCAATTCTGTCCCCTACTACACTTCTTCCACTTGTCAACATTTCATCACAATTATATGAAGGAATTGGAAAATCTTAAATGGAAACAAGAAGATGAATCTGATAGCTATTCAAATGTGTTACCTGGCCTTGAAGTCTGAGAAGGCATGGATGGTCTTTCCCCGGATAAAACCGGCATGTTCACGTAGATATTCTCACTAACCATTGGTGATGAAGCTTTTTCAGCTTTGGACACAGCTGGTGCACCACAGTATTTTGTATCCTGCTCTCACCCCGCCCACCCCGCCTAGCACACTTGCAGAAATAGATAGAAGTTATTTCTATCAAAGCCTCTTTAAGCCACTACTCCGTCTCCTACAGTGTGAGGTCCTGCCTGTCAGGAGAAAACATAAACTAACCATCTCAGACAAAAGAAGGAGCTTTCTTTTCTGGCCTTGATGTTAGTGTGTTATTGATTAAAAATAATAAAATGCCTAGGAACTTGTCTACCCAGTGTCAGCAGCTCCAAAAAACTTGTATTTCTCTTTGCCCAGATCCATCAGTGCCAACAACAAGAGCAGAAACAGGCAAAGGAGAAAACTGAACTTGGAGCTGGGCCAGCAGGAAAGCCTGAAAGAGAGATGCTGCTAGGATGCAGCATAGGCTGAAAAGAAGGGAACCAACCCTGCTTGGAAGATGGAGAAGGGGACAATATCCGTACTTGAGTTGCTTACTGTAAGAGCTTAGGGCAGGGACAAAGTGTGAGCTTAGATAACTAGGGTGAGAGAGAACTCAAGGAAAAGTCTTGTCCAGTTCATTTGTCGCTTGGAGGCAGGACTCAGCTGAATGACTGACTAGATTTGGGGTAGGAAATTCCTCAGTAAAATGAAATGCCACTGAAATCAGGGACAGGAGGAACTCTCTTTCACCAGCCTGATGTGGCCTGATGCTCAAGCTAAAATTCAACTCTCGTGTTACACCTCTCATGCAGGATCACTGAAATCATACTGTATCTAGTCTGGTTGCATAACTACACTTTAGTTGTGTTTCTAGCTAGTTTCTTAGTTATACCATAGGTAGTTTATTCCATTCACTGAGTTAACCACTGCCTTCCTGGTTTTGGGCAATAATGCACTACTTTCTAGAATGCAGCTGACAGCAATGTATTCTCATAAGATTTGTACTTAGTCATGTTGCCAGCTTTCTGATTGTATGAAGTAGTGATGGTTACAGGTAACATGAAACAATCAGTTTCAGTGTTTAATTGCAGGTATTTACTCAACCATAGGATAGTACTTGTGTTGGGCAGTAAAGTCTTATGGCAGAGTTAATTAGTTTACTGCAGCTTAATAGAGCCACACATGTAGAAACTGACACTTTACTGGGCGCATCTACCATGTTGCTCTATGGTGATGTAGCAATCACGTAGGTCTACATGTGATTGCCAGCTACATTGCCATAGCTGCAAAACCTAACTGTGCTCTGCAGGCATGGTGCAGTACCCGTGTTGCGCCATGCTTTAGTACTTCCTAAAGGCACAACGCCATAGCAACACCACCGTCTGGCAACATGTAGATATGCCATACGGTAATCTACTCCACAGTAAACATCTCGTGTAGACATTCCCAGGTAGGAGGAACCACACAGAAAACCCTGTTCCTTGGGAGAATTCCAAGCCGAGGATGCCCAAGCAAAATAAAAACTTCTCATTTATCCAATATCTGTAGTTAATGGCTGCCTACCTCCTCGGCAAGCCCTGTTTCTTTCACTGATTCCCAGATAATTCTTAAAAAGTTGTCAGCTCCTTGTAATGGAGAAAAAAATCCTTCCCAAGAGGTAGACTGCATATCAATTGATTAACAGAATGCTGTTCGACACAAGGCCCAACATACTGATCATGAGTCACCACCACCAGTGTCGGTAAGCAGGCAGTACTTGTTGAATGGATGACTAGGACACATTTTTGAATGTGCCATATAAGCCATTCCTGACTGTCTTTGAACCTCATCCAAAGGCCAATGAAGTCAACCAAGAAAATCACATTGGTGCCAGGGCTGGCAAAAATAGCATCACACAAAAGATCATTTAAATAAAGAGGCAAGGGAAGTGGATAATAGAGTCCTTCTCCAAGTATTTCCTCCCCCTCTGCCATGAAAGTAGAATGATGGCCCTAACAGCCAAAAGCAGGAAAAAAGGTTCAAGTGTGGGTCGAACCAGTTCATTTGCCAAGGGGAGGGCTCCGATGGGCACTGCGGTGCAGTTTCCTCATCCCTGTTCCAGGCTGGGAGTAATGGCCAGGAAGTCCTTAAGGAGTAGGTGTTAAAACATCACTGTCTCCTTCTCCTCTCTGCCTTGTCACTACATCTCCGTCTCTGTCACCATCTCTGCCTAGAACCCTCATACCTGTCCCTGGCTTACCCTGAATTCTCACCCCTGCTCTCCTGCCTATGGCTCCTTTGCCTCCCGTGACAGGTGCCCATCACAGCCTCCTCTGCTGCCATGGTTTTGTTATCAGCCCATTCAGGCTCCTGTGTCCTCTATGCAGAAAATGTCAGCTCTGGGCAGGATACTGTCCTCTGCTAAGGGAGATGTTCTGTTCCATCTCCCCATCTGTGGCTGAGCTTGGAACAGCCCCTCTCTGGCCTGGGGTCTGTTGCTGTTTGGAGAAGGACATTCCTCTGTAACAGACCCAGGGAGCTCAAAACAATTTGGAACCAACAGGAATGGTGGAATTGCCCTGTGCTGTGATGGGAGGTATTTGCAGAGTGTCACCTACTCCCCTGGCTGGGAAGGACATGGGGCAAGACAGGGTTGGGTGGGACTTGGGGCAAGGACTCTTTCCACACTTCCTGTGTTCACCTCTAGCTGGAATGACCCCTGAGGGCACACCAAAGTCTCCCTTCCCCAAGTGACTGCAATGCCACCCCATTAAATGGCTAACAAGAGTTCCTGCCACAGTGGACAAACTAATCCTGCTTATCTTGCAAAGTAATTGCATGGTTCTGAGACAGTCCCACAACTTTTGGGAACTGATTTATGACTCAAACTTGTCAGATTGGTAACAATGGCATCATGTCACCCTTACTGCCAGGCCCTTCTCCTCTGGGAGGCAGAGAGTAGACCACGGTCTCCCTCCAGGAAAAAGAAGGACTCAGGGACCTCCCCTCCTGTCTAGTCAGGGGGATGGACCAAGATGGTCAAGGGCCCTAAGGCCTGCTGCACCAAGGCCCCTGCCCCACCAGAGCTTAGCAACAGATACGAACCTCTTGCAGCCCCAGCAGAGCCTGCTGAGTTGCCAATTCTTGCAGGCAACACAGACTCAACTGCAGCTGCTGCCCCTGCTCTCCCCAAGACAAAATGTAAAGTGTTTGTTGTGGGAGACTCCATCCTGAAGGGGACTGAGGGGGTAATTTGCCACCCCTACCCCTTAGCCCGGGAAGTCTGATGCTTCCCAGGGGCCCAAATCTGAGACATTGCAGAGAAGATCCCTAAGCTCCTCCAGCCCACAGACCAATATCCCATGCTCCTTACTCATGTGAGCACCAATGACACAGCTTGGAGCGCTCCCAGCCAGGTCATGAGGCACTAAAGGGATTTGGGAGCAGGGCTAAAGGGCCTGGGGGCACAGGTGGTGTTCTCTTCGATCCTCCCAGTCTCAGGGTATGAGCTGAGGAGGGAGAGGAGGATCCAGGTAGTGAACCAAAGATTGCAGCACTGGTGTCATTGGGAAGGCTTTGGCTTCCACAACCACAGCCCTCTCTTTAGCGAGAGAGGAAGCAAGCTGCCAGGAAGAGATGGCCTGCACCTCTCTCCACTGGGGAGGAGGCTCTTCTCAGCCAGACTGGCTGACCTGCTCTACCGGGCTTCAAACTAAGCCCACTGGGGGACAGGGGGAAAATCACCACTGCTGGCCCACTGAGTAACCCTTGCAAAGCCAGCAGGCCAAGGTAGTTAAGGGATCCCACCCCTGCTCTAGCCCTGGTACAATATGTGAGCAAGGCAAGAGCCCCCAAGGGGACATTTGCCTGCCTGTACACAAATGCCAGAGCTTGGGGAATAAGCAGGAGGAATTCATCCTCCTACTTAACGTAAATAATTATCATGTCATAGGGATAACGGAGACCTGGTGGGACTCCACCCATGACTGGACCACGGGTATAGATGGCTATACCTTGTACAGGAGAGATTGAATAGATAAAAGGGGTGGGGGTTTAGCTCTCTATGTTAAGGAAAGCTATGCATCCCTACAAGCTGATGTTGGTGACCAGGGTGGACTACTGGAGACCCTCTGGGTTAAAATCCATGGGGAACACAGCACAGGGGATACAACGGTGGGAGTCTACTATAGACCTCCCACCCAAAGTCAAGAGCTTGACCAGGAGTTCACCCAGGAACTGGCTGAGGCTGCATGCTCCAGGAGCCTGGTTGTCATGGGTGACTTCAACTATCCAAACATCTCATGGGAGGATCACTCAGCAAAATCCAAATGGTCTCAAAGCTTCCTCTCTCTCATGGAGAACCTCTACCTGACTCAAAAGGTTTATGGGCCAATGAGAGGTAAAGCGCTGCTTGACCTGGTACTGGCTACTGGGGATGACCTAATCAGTGACCTAGTGATAGATGGGAAGCTGGGTGATAACGACCATGAGCTGATCACCTTCACCATCTGCCGAAAAGATGGCAAGTCAGTAAGCAACACAGAAGTCCTTGACTTCAGGAAAGCTGACTTTGACAAGCTCAGGAGGCTTATCAGTGAGGCCCTAAAGGACCAAAACCCCAGTGGGAGGGGAGTTCAGGAAGAGTGGTTGCTCCTCAAGGGAGCAATCCTCAATCCTTACAGTTTGCTTCTGACCTTTTAAGCTAATTCTATTCCATCTCAGAGAAAAGGCAGCAAGAGGGCAAAGCACCCACTCCTCCCCACCCCCCTGGCTCTCCAGGGATCTAGCAGACCTCCTGAAGCTAAAAAGAAAGGCCTACAAAGGATGGAGGATGGGATTCACCTCCAAGGAGGAATTTTCTGCACAGTCCGGTCCTGCAGGGAGCAAACCAGGAAAGCCAAGGCTGCAACTGAACTCCAAATAGCTTTGAGCTTCAAGGACAATAAAAAGTCCTTTTTCAGATATGTGGGGAGCCGGAGGAAAAGCTAGGGCAAGATTGGACCCTTGCTGAACCAGATGAGACAACTGACAACTGACACCCAGGAAAAAGCCAACCTATTAAATGGATACTTTGCGTTGGTCTTTCGTCAGTCCCATGGAATGCCCAGGCCCACTATGGGACAGGGAGGTACAGGTGAGGGAGATCCCCTGCCCTCCATCAATGCTGACCTCGTGAAGGAACCCCTTGAGAGTCTGGATACCTTCAAGTCAGCCGGCCCCGACAATCTACACCCCAGGGTACTCAAGGTGCTGGTGAACATCATAGCCCAGCCCCTGGCACGGATCTTCAAGAACTCCTGGTGCTCTGGTGAAGTGCCCAAAGACTGAAAGAAGGCCAATGTGGTGCCTATCTTCAAGAAATGGAGGAAAGTGGATCCAGCAAACTATAGGCCCATCAGCCTTACTTCTATCCCAGGGAAGGTCTTAGAAAAGTTTATTAAAGAGGTCACCCTTAATGGACTGGCCAGTGCCAATATCCTGAGGGATAGCCAGCACAGGTTTGTTAGCAGATAGGTCTTACTTGACCAATCTCATTACTTTCTATGACCAGGTGACCTATCACCTGGACAAGGAAGAAGAGATTGATGTCATATATCTTGACTTCAAAAAAAGCCTTTGATCTGGTATCCCATGATCACCTCTTGGCAAAACTTGCAAAGTGTGGCCTTGGGTCCACCATGATCAGCTGGCTGGGAAACTGGCTCCATGGTTGGACCCAGAGGGTGGTAACTGATGGAAGTCAATTATCATGGTGCCCTATGACCAGTGGGGTCCCCCAAGGCTCTGTCCTTGGACCCATATTGTTCAACATCTTCATTAATGATGTGGACGTTGGAGTCAGAAGCAGATTGGCCAAGTTTGCGGATGACACCAAACTTTGGGGGAAATCTTCCACACCACATAAGCCTGCAATGTGATGCTGCGGCTAGTAAAGCAAGCAAAATGCTGGCTTGCATCCATAGATGCTTCTCAAGCAAATCCCGGGATGTCATTCTCCTGTTGTACTGAGCTTTGGTCAGGCTGCAGCTGCAGTTCTGTGTCCAGGTTTGGGCCCCGTAATTAAAAAAGGATGTGGACAAGCTTGAGAGAGTCCAGAGAAGAGCCACACACATGATCAGAGGTCAGAAAAACAGACCTTATGACAACAGGCTAAGAGCCATGGGGCTCTTTAGCCTGAAAAAGCACAGGCTCAGGGGTGATATGGTGGCCACCTATAAGTTTTTCAGGGGTGACCACTGGTACCTTGAGGAATGTTTGTTCACCAGAGCGCCCTAAGGGATGACAAGGTTGAACGGTAATAAACTACTGCAAGACCATTTCAGGCTGGACATAAGGAAGAATTTCTTTACTGTCCAAGCCCCCAAGGTCTGGAACAGCCTGCCATTGGAGGTGGCTCAAGCACCCACTTTGAACGCCTTCAGAAGAAATTTGGATGCTTATCTTGCTGGGATCCTATGACCCTAGATGACTTCCTGCCCTTCGGGCAGAGGACTAGACCCAATGATCTTCTGAGCTCCCTTCCAGCCCTAATGTCTATGAAATCTATGAAACCTATGAATTACTCAGGTCTATCCTAGATGCTTTCTGTACTCTTCCTTCTCTTGACATGTGAACTGCTGTGTGTGTACTCACCTGTTTACGCTGTGCTCTTGATATCTGACCACAGCCAGTTTCCTGCAAAGTGACAGAAATAGCTGAATAGCACAAGCATGTGAACCTGCATGCATGCATTCACAGAGCGACACCACAAATTCCATAATGAAGTTGACTTTGGAAAGAGCCATAAAAATACTGCATTTTGCAGCTTATCCATTTGAAACCGAAAAAGCCTCTGCTCAGTGTTCTGGGGATGATGCAGGATTCTGTTCTGCACTATGAATCCACTATGAAGCCTGTTGCTTCCTGTGTGGTATGAGACAACACCTTCAAAAAATATCTGTATTTCCTTTATAGTTTGCTTCTGACCTTTTAAGAAATGAACACTGACAAACTGATCAACTCCATCATGCAGCAGAAAATGTACCAATATGCAACCTGAGCTGTTTGAGACCATTAGAAAGATTTTGCTCTCAGTGACATTTTTCCTTCTCCAATTTTCTTCCCATGGATCAGTTTGGCAGGCCTGGGAACCACTTTTATAGCAATGTTTCAGCATGTTGGGGTCATACCTAACCCTTTTCAGCCAAGTGTACTGCTGTTTTCAAAATGGATCCAAGGGTTGAATGCTGCCAGTATTGGCCCTTTCCCCTCTCTTCACCCTCCCAGAATTCAGCAGTAGGAGAAAAGAGATTAGGACTGATGGTGGTGGTGCTCACTCCTGCCACTTTGAACTATGAAAGCAGGAGCTTTGGCCAGACCCCATGCTGTCCAGCTGGTGAGCTCATGGCACATATCGATATCCCTGCAGGAGATACACTGACATGCCAGGGATCTCAGAGGGCTCATAGGATTGTGAAGGGCATGTGGCTGCACCCTTTTGGCTATGTGGTACATACTTATTCAGCTCTCTTGACTTGACTGCACATGTGCCGCACAGCTAAGATGGGTGTGTCTACATACCCTCAACTGCAACCATGGATCCCCCCATGCTCATCAATCTCCCCAAGGAAGGAAAGGAAGGGGTCAATTATTCCTGTCTCAGGACCACATTGTAAGATGGACTTCTTCACTGCAACTTTCCCAAAGAAACAGTGTGTATGAAATCCCAGTAGAGAAATCAAAGACAAATGGAATACAGCTACCAAATCAGAAGGTGAGATGCAGAATTGCTTGTCTTCCTGGGCAGATCTCAACATGTTTCCATATTTCCCATACAGGTTCAATATTATCATAAGAGACACCTTGGGAATTTGACAAGATAGGAACAGTAGATGCACTGGTGGATGTAGGGTGGATTCAGAGTCAGTTACAGCCTCAAAAAGGGTTTCATGTCCAAGGCTAAGTACAAAGTGTCAAAAAGCCTGAGGCCAAATTGATTCAGTCTTCTCAGGATAGTCTAAGCTGCGTAAGTTAAATCAATAAGCGAACGAACAGACATTCACTTTTGATCCCAGAAATGCAGCCATGTGCCTGCAGTGGGCCAGGCCAGAAGCTGGGGGATGCTAGAGCATACCCCCCTGCTCAGCTGAAGCAGACAGCTTGGGGCAAGGCTAGCCCATCCACCCTGTGAGGGGGCATTTGTGGGGAAGGTGCAAAGCATCCTGGGATGCTGTGGAACTGAGTTAACTTAGACCTGGAGGGGATCTGGGGCAGAAGTTCAATAAACCAATTTAACCTAAATCAGTTAAATCTGTTGCTGCCTCCATACAGGTTTATCTTAAATCAGTTTCAGCCATTAATGTACACTGAAGTTCTGTCGTGTTACAGATTTGAACCAGTTTTCAATCACTTATACCACTGATAAGTAACTTCAAGGTAACTTCTGTACCTATCCCAAACGCTTATAGGACTTTTGGCTTGAAGCAGCAGTTACTGCAGTAGTACTGAATGAAGAGCCGTGTTTACAGTAAAAACAATTAGATGTTAACACTGCCAAGTTAGTTGTAATCTGTCTCACTCAGGAACGAGTAGCAATTCAGCTATGAAAGTATGGTGCTCAGGTCCCTTTACACTGAGGCAAGAGTGAGCAAATTAGTCTATACTGAGTTCTGTGATGCTTTGGTTAGATTACTTCTAGGTCCCAGGACAATTCATTTAAAGCTAGCTCTTTATATATACATATCCTTTATATTCTTTGCTGGTAAAGTTTAGTCCAAGCAAAACAAAATATATATTAAAGGACTTTATATTCCCGGCAGCTTATGTAGTACGCAGTCCTACCCAGAAGCTTTGTGTGATATCTTCCTCTAGAAAGTTATGCTTTATCATTTTAAAGTGGCCCAAATCAAAAAAACCTAGATACTAACTCCCTTAAACACCTATGAAAGTCAGATTCATGTGCAGACTCTGCACTCTAAAGTCCATGATAGCAAGATCTTACCTTTGCAGCATTATAGCCCACCAGGAATGAGCACCAAGGAACTGGTCTACAAAAATTTTAAATGCCTAAGTAGCAGGTGAAGCAAAAACTTCAGAACAGAAGGAACAAAGGTACTATCTGAGACTAACTGGCTAACTTGCTTGTTACTGTATTACTAACCAATCCAACCTCATCCTCCTGAAACAGAATACTTGGAATTGTAAAGTAAAAATGTGCCTCGGACTGTGCCATGTCGTGGGAGGGTGACAGCACTTTGGGCCAAACCAGTTGGGCACTCATGGGGGCTCACAGCTCTGGCAATCAAAACCAGTATACATGTGCTTCAGGAATACTCATTTGCACGGTGATAAATGTGTTGTTACTAAAGAGCAACCAGGCAGCAAATACTACTCATAATTCAGCTTTGATGGACAAAAGCCAGCTCTGCCAGCTTTGTGGAATATCACATTACTCACCCACAATCTGTAGGTCTCTTTGTTTGAAATTCACAGGCTGTGATTTTCCAAAGGATAATTGATCAGTATAAGTGGACTCTAGGAAGCTGGTCATTGGCCAGTGCCTGGCAAAAGAATTACACTGCCAAACTGGTTCAGAGCAACGCTTCACCAAATCCACTACTCAAGTACAGAAGTCTTAGAGGCAATTTCCAGTTAACTCTCACTGGTGTAACATGCCTCCAAAGGAAACGATTTCCTGTTTACCTGTTAGTTTGTGAACAGCTCTTAGTCAGAAGCATGAAAAGTGGTGCTATTTCCAAAATACACCCATTCAAGTTTATCCCCCAGTCAAGAACTTCCTGGACATTCTCTTTCCCCATGTACAGGCCCAAATCTCTTCTAACCTCTCTCTCCAGAATAGATTTCACTGTATGGGTGTCACTGAGACCAGAGCTTAGATGCGTGTTGTTTTCAAGTGCCTGGAGATGACGTGACTGTTCACCTCAAAGCTTCAATTCTTCCCAGCTCTGCTATATAAACAGTCCACATAAGGCTGAAGTTAACACCCTGGGGCAGCCAAATGCACTGTGGTTTAACAGCAGCGTTCTGCAAGGCCCTGGTCAGATAACAGCTCGTGTTTCACTCAGACCTGTTTGCAAAGGGAACAGCTACAGACTTGCAGGGGAGGAGTGGATGGGGGGGTGGGTTGTTTTTTGGGGGGTGAGGTTAGAAAACAAATGATTCTGAGTAACGCAGTAGAAAACATGGGGAGGACCTCAATACTGGGTTAGGTTTCATGTGCCTGCTCTAGCCAAGATGAGAAGTGTATAAATGGTAATGGATCCAACCAGTCCCAGATGACATCTTCCCCTAGAACTCAGAGAACGGTTCAGGCATGAACTAAATGCCATTTCAGGGCAAGAAGACAGGATAGCTGCTTGGCCAACAGGGAGTCAGGGTGCTCTATGGGCTATAGGGCAGGGGCCTCCTCTGTTGTAGATGACAGTTATAAGAAAGCTTCTAAATTCCTAAAATCCTAGTAGATATAGAGCAGGCACGATCAGGAGATGCTGCTTGTAGGAGCTGGCATGGCCTGGCAGGGGGAAATGTCATCTGGGGATGAATGTGTGGCCTCCAGGGGCTGGAGGAGATAAGTGTGAGAGAGCAAGACAGGAGAGTTCCAGACATGGGAGAGAAGGACAAGTACAGAATGAAAGCTAGAGCAATAAGGGAGTCTAAAAGACTTGCCCTGCATCCCATGGGAAACAGCCCAAGCACCCCACAAACTGCCAGCTCAGCATTTCCAGCTTCACAGGATTTCTGCTTCCAGAAAGAACAGGGGCTGCAAGCCCTGGATCATGCACAGTTAAGATCAGACAAGCTTTATGATCTTAAATAGGTCTCTGCACGTGGATCTGGATCAGTCCTGTAGCAGCAGAAATGTCAGTGCGTGTTGGCACTGATTTCACTGGGATTAGTGAAGATATGCCTGATTTACACTGCTGTACTTCAGGGCAGACTTTGGTGTTTTATCTAAATCTCCAAGATAAAAGCTCCTTCTACGCTTCCTGGTGCATTTCACTGCTGATCTCTCTTGTTGGTCTTGGCCGGGGCTTTACATAGCGCCAGGCCTTATTGATTTACAATGGTGTACGTAAAATACAGCTTGTGGGTCAGATCCAGCCTGCGTCCCGATTGGATCTGGTCCGCAGGCAGGCACCCACCAACTAATTGTATCTGGCCCCATGTGCAGCTGCCCGCTCTGCCTGGGAATGAGACTCATCCAAGGTAGAGTGTGCCGTGCTCCCAGCCTCTCTCGCCAGCAGCACAGCTTCTAAGCAGCTTCTACCCCTCCATACACAAGATACAAGCAAACTTCCCCCCCAACCCAAAAGGAGTACTTCCTTGGCAAGTGGACAGACTCCCAGCAGCAATGGTCAGGGGTTAGGGGGCAGGACGTTAGGTCACAAGATGCCAACCAGGGGGGTGGGGCACCTGCCAAGGGACAGGCCTACCCTTGTGGCTCTCAACACCTCACCAAAACTCATTAAGTGGCCCTCTACCCAAAATAATTGTCCGCCCCGATTTACAAGTATCAGCTGCAGCTGCTGTCCCCTTTCCGCATGTGAGCAATGGCTGCCTACGCACGTGCTTGTTCACGTTCTAACTGGAATGCTCCAGAGTCACCTCCCCAGCAAATGTATTAAGCCTCCACAGGTTTTAAAATGGTCACGGGCGCACTTTATCTAAACCTCATCAAAGGAGATTTAGATAAAGTGTCCCATGACCATTTTTAAATGTGGGGCTGAATACATGTGATGGTGAGCCATTTGCAGGAAGGCAGCTGTCTGGAAACCACTCAAATGAAGTGAACCCCACTCCCCCCAAATGTGCATAGGCAGCCAGCGACTCTATATTTTCTTTCAGGTTCACAGAACTAAGACATGCAGGAGATTAACTACTTAATCCCTGCACACAAGCCAATGATACCATCTATAAAACCTTCACCCCAGTTTCTTACCATGGTTCTTGCATTGTAAGGAGGCTACAAGAAGAAGGCTGGATTCCCAATATCACACCTGGGCAGCACCTCCCAGAAGCTAGGTGCATATAGCTGCAGGAGGCTGACACTGGTGGGAGTTCTCATGCGGGTTGTGGGGTTGCGGGCTATACTTGCTCTACCCATGATACTGCTGGAGCTGAGCCTAGGCCCCATCTCCAAGACCCCTTGTGTCAATGTGAACCTTTCCTTGTACTTCAGTGGCCTTTGTAGAGAGACCATGTTTCAGAAACTGCTTGGCCTGTAGCTGAGTTTTCGATTTTGATGTGTGTGACATAGGTTTAACAGCTTCCAAACAGTAACAACAATGGGTTCTGATGTTCATGTATCAGATATAATTGGAGTTGTTCAGTTCTGGGTGGAGACATCACATCTCAGATTAGCAACTTGAAAGCTTCCTGTGCGGTTTCAGATTGAAGATTTTACCCAATTAATTTTCCATTTCGTGGCTGGTGCTTCCCATTACATGGCAATATATTTGGGCAGTGACATGTCATCATCTACCTCTTTCTCTGTACACAGACGAGGCATGTACAACATGTCAAGTTGTACAGATCCAGAATCTGTTTCTGCCCTAGGACCTACAGATGGCAACAAAGGTAACACCAGAGCCTCTCCAGAGGCTTTCCTTCTTACAAAAGACAATTGCTGTAGACCCTGTTTATCTGTTGGTCTTACTCCTGAGATAGAAGAATAAAAATGGGAACAAAAGTGAAAGAATTATCTTGGTGTATGTTTGCAAGTGTTTGTACATATATATGACATTACTCTTATCCTCTTTTATCCAAGAAACTTCCTTTCTTGGAAAGCATATGGCTTTTGCACTTGTAGTTGTTCATTTGTTTCTGAGGACAAGCCTTTTCAGAAGTTGCATATAATTTTAGTCACTTAACAAAGTTAACTGATTTCCAGAAATTCTCAGTTCTCATACCTTCTAAGACCTGAACTGTGAAAGTAGTAATTTGACAGTTTGGAAGGAAATGCATTAGCAGAAATACCATTAACAGTCAGGCTTCACTTCCATTAAGTTATTGATCAGAGGAAAGCTCTGATAACTTTGTGGTGATATTGAATGTATTGTAGAGGCTAATAGTAAACTTAAAGTGGTCTTTTATTTTTTCCTTTTTCATTCGAACCACTTCAAAATCTGAAATTATTCAACTAATTGCAAGCTAAGATACATCCCCAATTCTCCTCCTGCTCAGTGATTTTCATATCACCTACTGCTTCCGATGACGTCATGAAAATTAGGGCATTTCTGCACTTTTATCCACTCCTGATTATTCCCTGGCAATTAGTCTGTCCACCTTTCTGTATATCAGTACAAACTTCATTGTTGTAGGCAGGATTTGGGATGGCAGGCATGCTTGTTACATGTTCTCTGAATGTCTTCTTCATATTGCACCTTGTAATAGTTCTCGTAGGACATAAACAACATGCTCCATGTTTTTAAAGAGTATTCCTGGCACTTCTGGAGTACTAGAAAGCTGTTCTCTGATTGCAAGAGTCTTCACTATCATTGTTTCTCCCCTGCAACTATCCGTACAACTTTGGCTTCAGATTAATCTTTCATCCCTTTTGTGACAGCATAAACATTTTTTGGCAGCACAAAGGCCAAGGAAACTCATGTCCATCCCCATTAACTCACCATAGATTCCCCAAATGTCTGCCTGTGAAAAAGGTGGTATTAATTTGTGCTGTTATTAAGCAACAGACAATTATTTGCTTTGTGTTGGGAAAGCCCAGGAAACCCAGAGCTACCCAAACTTCTCGATGCGCTGAGGAAGTTGTCCCTGTTTGAGAGGGCCAGATCCCGGTCACCTCAGGAGTTCCCATGAAGGATTAGGGTTCGCAAGCCATTTTGAAATGCGTGGATGCTGAATACATGCAAGGCTGCGGCTGCCGGAGCATTCTTATTAGAATGCGCCAACAGACTTGATTAATCGAGTCTACTACAATGCGCTCTAATGCAAATGTGCTGGAGCAGGCATCGGGCACATGTATAGGTGCCCTGAGTTTCAGCTGAAACGAAATTGCAGCCATTCGTCTAGCACACCAGCTGCACTCCCGTGATATTTATGCACACAAGGGGGCACCAGTATCGTACAGAGAAGACCTGGGCAAGCTGTTCGTCTCTTTAAAAGCTCATATACCAGCCTTTGTGCCAAGAAGCAAAGCTATTAGCCACATGACCTCATTTCAGGAGATCCCTATCTTATTCAAGCCATTTGTCAAGCACATCGGGGACAAGCTTCAAACCCAAGACTATTCATTTGCACTGGTTTTCTATTGGAGCCCATGGGCGGGCGGGGTGCAATGCTTGCAGCAGCCCCTGCCTCTGAAATACTATGCCAGCTCTTGCTGTGGAAGTTAGTGCTTCCTGAGGGCTGGTGGCTTCCTGCCATGCAGGTTGGCACTGCTACCATCCAGAAATAAGATGAAGAAGGCATTGTAGGACTGAGGTTGAATCCTCATCTGCCTGGGCAGAAGAGTCCCTTGGTAACTGTAAATTAACAGTGTTTAGCTTGTGGGCACTGTCATGTGAGAGCACATGCCAGTGCAAAACAAATGATTATTTCTACTAGACTGCCGAACTGCCTGTTCTGTCCCATGGCTCCTGTTGATTGTGATGCTCTTATCAGCTCTCAGATGTTGTTTTCTTGAGGTACAGATCTTTCGAGAGCAGCTGCCTGACTTCTTGGGTGAGACGATCCTGTCAGTGTTGTCCCTGTGAAACACAGACACATACAGTATCCCAAGGCAGAGGTGCCATGATACCTCCAGAGCCCCAGTCTATCATATTTTGGTTATGAGATATTATTTTCTTCTTCCTAAAAGTCTAGCAACCTCCTTTTGAAGGCTATAGCCCCTTCACTGCAGAGCAAGGTTGGTGATGGCAGCTGAATGTACCCCACCATTCAACACACCAATCTAAGCTGGGGCTGACATGACTTGTAATTACATACAAGTTCATTAAAAGACATGTTTGTAATGGTTTTCATATAAACTGCTTGCAGATATCAGAAAACAGGGATCACAAACACTGAAGTCACTACTCGGCTATGTCATTCCTGTTCATTCATTTCCCCACACGCCAGATGTATGTTATGCTGATGATCTGACATGCTTGGGCAGTTTCTGCACACTTCTCACTAAACTGGATATTTCTGAGTCCTCCCCTGGTCAATCTGGCACGGAAAAGCTTTATTGAAGGTCAGATTCTGATTCCCTTACTCATAGTAAGTGGTGCTTTATTCCACTAGCGGGCTGTTGTTATCAATGGGCCTTTTCACATCATAAGATACTACTCAATGACAATGTTTCCTGTTCATGAGTTATCTGAAAGCAGGCTTCAGCTTTCAAGAATCTCTATTCTATTTGACATCATTCTGCCTGTGTCTGTGCCAGCTTTGAGCCAACTGCCCACTATTGGTGGAAACTATTGCCTCAAAAATTCAGAAGCAGCTGCCTAAAAGGTGCGGCACAGTACTTGCTTCCTAACTGGTTAACTGAAATACAATTAAAAAAGGGAGTGGGAAAAATTGGACAAGGAAATGTAATATGGTATATTCTTCACCATTTTGAATCTTAAATCAGGATGAGATATCTTTCTAAAAGGAAGGCTCTAGGTCAACAGCAATCTGTGGGTCTTCACACAGGAATTATGCCAGGAGTTTCATGGTCTGTGTTACTTTCTACAGGAGGTCTGACTTCCTGACCATAATGGGTATATTTCCATATGCTCTGAGGGGGCGGGGGGAGCTTTAATGACAGTGGCTATGACAGCTGCTTTAACTAAAGTGCCGCCAGTGTCCTGTGTATTCGATGTCTCATGCTTCAAAATGGTGGTGGGGGGTACTTAACTAAAGCTCATTCAATGAGTTTTAATTGAAGTGGCCCTCACACCCATTTTAAAGTGCAGGGGTGTTGAATACATGAGGTGCAGAGGCTGCTGGAACGTACTAAAGAGCACACTCCACCAGACCAGATTAATCACGTCTGCTCTGATGCACTGGAATTGCAGAGCAGCAGAATAGCATCCCCACACATCTACAGGCATCCAGTGGTGCTTCCCTGGTCTTACAACATGTTTTCTCTTCCCCTGGTGCTCACATCATAGCCCAGTCTTTCTGTCCTTATAACCCTTCAGAAACCAAGAAAGAAGAAGTGACATACTACCGTCTGAAATGTCACACGCTTCTTTCCACGTCACAAAAGAAGCAAACACTTACAAGCAAAGACCGCAAAGGTATAGTGCTGTGTAAGACATGCTGGCTCCTCATTTTCTTTCAGCAAGCTTTTCAAGTTACAGCTCCTGCCTCAGGTTAAGCAGCATCATAGTTCAGGATCCAGTATGATCTTTGACTTGGCATGAAATCAGATCAGATACCTAGTTCTGGGGACCTGTCTGGGGCCTGTACTGGGTGAAGTGAAAGGTAGAAAATAACATGTGAGGCCTGACTTGCAGCCATGAGGTCGAGTGTTTCACCCAGTGTCCTGAAAGGCTATCAGAATCATTGTGCCTTGTTGAGAACATTTAGTACTGTTGAGACAAATAACCACAATTATTGGACAGGTGCGTGAGCTAAGGGTTTGGCAGAAGGGCGTAGCTGGGACTCCATTCAGATCCAAGACTACTGAAGGGGCAGCATGTCCCAGCCACATCTGTGTTTGTTTTCTCTCTCTCTCATTCCTGATAGAACCGTCTCGTCCACCTTTGCCATGGAGGTTCATTGCAGCCATTCTGGGAGTCCTCTGCCTCGCTTTGCTAGTAGCTCTCAGTGTCTCGATTAGTTTAGGTGAGTATTTGCCAGGAATGTGATGACACATGACCTGAACATGAACTGAAATACAGAAGGAGCTATTCTAAAGCTGTCTTTTGGATTAAGCATGTCAATGTATCAGGGAAGACACTGTCATCTCCCTGGATACATTGCATTGTCATTCACCCCTTTGTGGAAAGTAACAGCTCTCAGTTGCTGTTCATAACTTACTGTCTGCAGAACCGTGTGCACATTACCTTTGCAAACCTATGGCCACCTGAGATGCAGTCAGCTGGATTCCAGGTGTTGGGTCAGGCAGGAGAAAATCCTGTGCACGTGATCTTGCTCAGCTCCAAAGCACTAGATACACATGTCTACTGGTGCCTATTTTGTTGTCCATCACAATGAGCATTTGTCCTCATCTGTGCCCAGCTGCAGAAGGATGGATGTGGGGAAGATTGCACCATATGACCAGCAGGTCCTTTCTATGGCTTCCTGTCTTCTCTTTCATTTTCCCTCTTGTCAGTCAGACATAGGCTGTTAACTTTAACAAGAAGCTCAGAAGCAAGAAGCCACAAGCAGCTGAGCTGAGTTGCAGAAGGGAAAGGCAGGCTGGTCATCAGGCCCACAACAGAAACCCCCATGCAAGGGCTGGGGAGCCACCTGACAGAAAGGAGTGGGTCTTTGGAGGAACATAAAGCTAGTGCCTGCGACCAGGCAGTTGGTGTGGCCCTGCAGGCAGCAGGGAGAGGTGCTTTCAGAAGAGAAGACCTGCAGAAGGCAGCCTGGCAGGTACCCAGGTCATACGAGAGAGCCAGGTAGGGTGGCCATCATAGGGGGCATTCCAGTTTTCTGCTACTCTGCACACTGGCCTATCTTCATATGAAACCCGATGCCTTTAGTTCCTCTATTTTTCTCTTGAAGAGAACATAAGAGGACATAAAGGCATCCAGTTTTGTATCAATAGAGGACAAACTTATTCCCACACAGATCCGGAGCCTCAGCTCAGAAAGGTCCATATCATTTTTTGAAAAACATGTTTTCATTGTGACTTGCAGTATCTGCCAGGGACTTACTCGTCAACCAAGCCTCAGGATGTCTCCGGTGTACTTTTTGTTTTCAGAGGAAACCTGCAGCAGTTGTGCAAAGAGCACTGTCATGTCATTCATCTGTTTGTGGACAGGAACATCTCTCGTTTGTTGTTCATAATTTATTGTCTGCAGTACTGTGAAAAATACCTTTACAGCCCATTGCCACCTGAGATGCAGTCACCTGGAGCATTTATACACGTGCTCCAGGAGGGGGTGGGGGTGGGGGTGGTGGTGGTGGGGGGGGGCTTTAATTAGTGCAGCTCCAAGATCTGTATCAGCATCTCCACCCTGAAAAATGTACGATTGGTGCTTTGAACTAGAACTGGTCAAATGAGCTTTAGCTTGAAGCTCCCCACTGCCATTTTTCAGCACAGGGACACTGATACACATGACACTGGAGGCTGCTGGAGCGCGGTAATTTTCACGCTCCAGAAGACTCAATTATTTGATACTGCTCCGTTGAGCTTGAATTACAGCACATTGAAGCAGGCTCCCTGCACTTGTATAGCAAGCCCTGGATTCCAGGTGTTTCTTCAGTGGCTACTGATAAGCAGCAGAAGGCAAGATTGTGCACCTGACCTTGTCTTTCTTACTTCCAGAGCACTAGAAACACATGTCTACTGGTGTCTATCATGTTGTCCATCACAGTGAGCATGCACCCCCATCTGTGCCCTGCCTGAGGAAGCATGGGTGTTGGGAAGATTGCATCATAGAACAAGCAGGTCCTTTCTGCAGCTTCCTGCCTTCCCTCTCATTTTCCCTCTAATCATTCAGACATAGTTAGGCTGTTAAGTCTAACTAAGATCTTCTGATTAGTCCATTCAACTGTATTTTCCTACTGTGACCCTCAAGAACCAGGCTAAACCCGTTCTTCCACAGTCCTGGGAGGTGTTAGAAAAGGTTTTTGAAGGGATAATTTCATTTCCCTTTCTTTCACTTTCCTACCTTTTTTCCTTAACATGGTCACACCGAGAAAGCTACATCTATCCTTCTGCCCTCCCTATCTTCTAGAAACTGAGGAACAAAGAAACAGGCTACCAATTACACAGGCTACCAATTACACTACAAGCCCTACAGAGATACCCAACACACCCCTTAATCTTTTAACTATTATTTCTCCAAACATTGATCCAAATCTTCAATTATTAACTTATACGCTGCTTATAATTGCTTCTCGGGTTTAAGCCCATCTCTTGCTTAATTCAAATTGTGAAACTCACCACATGCTTAATCTTATAGGCTCTTCGATATACCAAAACCAATGAGACAGTGTGAGTCAGAATGATTGGCAGAACTGATTGCCAAGGGGCTGAAGGCTGGGATGTAGGCGCAGTAGCCATATGGGGCAAGAGGGCCAGTAGGGAGAAAGCTAGACTAGTGTTAATGTAAGGAGGACTGAAACCTGGAAAGAAGCTGAAGCTTGGGACAGGCAGAAGCCAAACCAGGAAGAAAAGAGCCTTGCCAGGGCCAGGGCCTTTGAGTCATAGTAGGATTTGGTAGTTGACAGGTGAAGCAGGAACACAGATGTAGGGATGGAAAGAAGCCTTGAACAGCCCTTAAGGCATCTGGTGCCAGGAGACACTGATAGGGCCAGAGGGGCCCACATAGGGCTAGAAAAGCTATACTGGGATCAGCTTCATGAAAGAGGAACCTGCTGGCCAAAAATAAGCTACAGTCAACTCTGGGACTGTGGGGCAGCCTCCCTTTTTACAAAAAAATGGTTCCATCAAGGGGTGGCCGGAAAGAGGAAAGGGAGGGTACCTTGAGAGGCTGGACTAGGGTAGAAGTAGGCAGCCATGCAGGGGCATCATAGGCACCCCTGGGACCTGACCCTGTCAAAGACACATTACAGATGATTGCACTAAGGAGGACTTGAAAAACAGAAAAATGACATGACTTTATGGCTGTTTATGGGAAGTGCCTCCGCAGAATTAGGGGCAGCATAGGGGAAAAGCAGCAATGTGCACTTTTGATGCCATGGAGACTAGGGTCTGCGGACAGATGCCCAGAGTACATCAGGGCTGCATGCATTGGTGATGTGCAGGGGGCGCACACAGGTGCACATGCACCCCTGAGAGGGGCGGTGAAGCCCCTGAGAGAAGTGCCACCCATGCTGCTGGAGGTGCCTGCAGGTGGTTAGAGCTCACCACCCACACCCCCTTCACCACCAGCACCTCTGCGGCAACCTGTGGGAGCTCCCTTCTTGCTGCTGATGTGTCCCCACCGCCAACACTGCTACTTGCGAGCGTTGCCACCCCCAGCCTCTGCAGACACGCGTTATTCATGGCAGAGAAAAATACAAGAGTTTTACGTGCATGTGGAAGGGAAAGGAAAACTTACCTAGAAACTGTCTGCATTGCTTAGGCATGATGGAGATGGGAGAACCCAGACAGCAGTCCAAGGCAAAGTGACTCCCAACTTTGAAAGGGATATATGGTTGGTGTAGCTGTGATGTCCCAGAATGATGTGAGCAGCAATTTTTGTTTTTTTAATATGCTTTCCTAGACCAATCCCATTGTGGGGGAGAAAGCTGGTCCAAGAAAAAATATTGCTATCAAATCCTATTTCTCCCAAGATATGCATCGGAAGCAAAGGCAGGATGGGGGACTTCTGAAATGAGATATGCAAGGAGTTCAGTGACATAGACTTCAGGAGAATAGCAGGGCCATACTAATTTTTAGCTCCTCGGCTATCAAAATGACATTTAAAAAATCCACATAACTAAAGGAAAAGACAGCATTTCTGTATGTCTCTGTGTTATTCTCATTGTGGATTTAAGTTCTTCAGGCTTCCAATGAAGTGGCAGAACAAAATAAAACACTTCTCAAGCAACAAGAAGTAAGAAACAACCACACCCAATTGCGGGAATCTCTGAAAAACTGCATGCAGCAAAAAAAGGATCATCAAGACCAGTACAAGACACTCGCTGATGCTTTGAAAAAGAAAGGTATTGATGGGTGCTCAATATCCTACCACTTTTGCATTTGGATTTGTAGTGGGTAAGGTTCCTGTTTTTCTTGATGAACCAAGTGTTGGCTACTCTTATTCCCATACAGATCTGGAGCCTCAGCTCAGAAAGTTCGATATGAATCTTTGAAAAGCAGGTTTGCATTGTGACTTCCAGTGTCTGCCAGGGACTCACCCATCAGCCCAGACTCAGGATATCTCCCTTGTGCTTTTTGTTTTCAGAGGAATCCTGTGGCCATTGTGCAAAGAGCTGGATTCAGCATGGAGAGAGGTGTTACCATTTTAGTGAAAAGATGAGGACATGGCCTGACAGTAAAAAGTACTGCTCCTCTCAGGGCTCCAGCCTGCTGAAGATTGGAGACAAGAAGGAGTTGGTAAGTGACTCTTTCCCACTCTTTTACCTTTCATTACTGGGTGTTATGGGAAATACAATATTGTATTGACCCACTCAGCTGCCCTGACCTGAATTCTTTGCTAAGGCCCCACAGGCAAAGAGCCAGGTTCAGGGCACAAAGGAGGGGGGGAATAGACACCCCCAAACCTCCTGTTAGACTTCTGAAAGAGTGTGCAACATGTCTGGGCCTGGAGGGTTAGGGATAGAGTGCCCTGCCTATGCCATGTGTCCCCATTTGCTTCATGGTAAATCAGGGTAACTCCACCTACAGCCCTTAGGTTTTCCTCTAGCTTTTGACCTGCAGGGAATGATGTTGAGCTCATGCCACTATTTCTATAGAAGGCCCTTTGCACGTCTTTTGATGGCATCTTTCTGGCCGTCTTTGGGATTTAATTGTCCTGATGGCAATAATTTGGTGTCACCCTTCACCTGGAGGAGTCCAGCAATTGAGATGATTCTGTTCTTAAGGCAGAGGATGCCCGTGGATTTGGACAGCATCTCTATGACCTCAGGGAACATTATTTTGGACATTACTGCTTGTCCAACAGCTTCTGGATCAGATGCACCACCCACCTGCTATAGTCCAGCCTGGGCATACCCCCTCCATGCAGCTGAAGGGCTGGATCTTGTTTCCACAGGATTTCATAACAGGCCTGGCGTGCATGCAATGGATTGGGCTATCCCACAAGAATATTTCTTACAGCTGGACATGGGAAGATGGCGCAGTTCACTCCACTCACCTGTAAGTCACTGGCACACTAGAAACTGGTTGCTGCTGCTCTACACTTTCATGTAGCTCTTACACAGTATGGGCTATGGCAGTTTATGGGCATAAAGATCACTGATTGCTCCCATAATGAGACCCCATTCAGTCTTGTGTAACAGAGCATCCTGCAAGAAGGAAAGGTAATATTCTGCAAGAAGGAAAGGTGAGATGCTTTGGAGACTGTATAATCTCAACAATTATAATATGAGATAATTATAGAAATGGACATGGCTCTTTTTGCCAAGCCTGCATATGTTTTTCACAATATCACAGGCAGCTGCAGAGCTCTGTCAGAACAATTCCTGGGTGTAAGAGAGGCTGTGTGAAACCTGGTGAAGGCAGTGTGTCACGCAGCTGCCCTTCCTCCGAGGAACTGTAAAAAGCATGCGAGCTCCTTAATGAAATGAGTGGATGGAACAACAGATGGCATTCAAGGCAAACCTCATCACCATCTCTTGAACTCATGCTTGAGACTGGGACAACTCAAAAGTCCCTGTGCTTGGATATATGCTGTGGTCTAAGGGGTGACAAACTGAGT
The DNA here is from genome assembly GCA_030014935.1 of Caiman crocodilus. Classification (NCBI taxonomy): domain Eukaryota; kingdom Metazoa; phylum Chordata; order Crocodylia; family Alligatoridae; genus Caiman; species Caiman crocodilus. The sequence continues at coordinate 113,731 of JAGPOW010002530.1, read as the reverse complement.
AGACACACTCAGAGACTTTTACAATGAAATATTGTACAGTAGTGATATCGACTAAGAATAGCACTTAGTTGACATTGGATAAGGAGACACAAAGAGCCCTTCCAATGATTATCCTGAACATTGAGAGGGGCCATCTCACATGAACTTGCTATGGGAGAGAGAAAGAGAGATTTCCACATGACAAAGGGCTATTACTCGTAGATCAGTTCTCTCGATATTCATTTCTGTGAAGGAAAATTCATGGGCAAGGAGTCCCAAGGTTTAGCACTTAAATGTACTGCCATGTTTGACTAAATTGTTCAGTCTGACAGAGCTGCTTCTAAGAGTGATTCTTTCCTTCTCAGGTTCCCAGTAAGGCCTGTACAGGATGGAGGGACCTGTGCTCTTTTCCATTCTGGAAATGCCTTGGCCTATAACTGTGCTGAAGTTTTCCGCTGCATTTGTGAGAAACCAGCCGTTTAATGGAGGTGGTGCCCTTGGAGTGGGGAGGAAATGAGTCTTCAAGAGAGAAATGTACTGGGGTGCTCCAAGGATGGGGAGAAATCGTCTTCTCAGAGCGCATCACTCTAGCTTGGAGAGGGAGAAGTTGTGACTCCAGATGCTGGAACCAGTTCTTTGCTGTGTCCCAAGCTGGGCAGAGCCCACCTGCTGTGGGACTGCCAATTTCCTTTTCATCTGTTCAGGATTCTGCTTACAGTAGCAACTGCTTCATAAACACTTCACTTTTGACCCAAATTCTGGTTTCCTGGTTTCTTTGAGAACATTGGGCATGTCTACACATGCATTTGATATGGGATCAGTTTACTTGTGAATAAACTACTAATGAGGAGATGGTCCTGGGCAGCCATCTACACATGCAAGATCATGGGAGCAGATTTTCTTATAGTGTCAGTAAACTGCCCCCACTTCCTGGGGCCCTGCAATGGGCTCCTGCTGCCCCCTGGAAGAGCTCCAGGCTCCCCCTGGGTGCTAGCCCGGGGGCTGGCAGGGAGCCCAGGGCCAGGAGACTGCTGTTTCCTGGCCAGGGCTGGGACATTGAACCCTACTGCCACGGAGGGGATGTCCCCCTGCCCCGGCAGCATGAAGCTCCTGGTCCTGGCTCCCCAGTCCAAGCCTCATTTTGCTCAGGCTGGCAAATAAGAATCTCCCAGCACTGGCCCCACAACCACACAGCTGGTGCTGGGAAATAAGAATATCCCAGCACCAGCTCTCTGATCATGATCTCGGAGTGGAGGGCTTAGAGCTCTCTGCTGCCAAGGCAGGGGGATCTAGTCCCCACCCAGGCTCTGGTGCAGAGCCCACCCCAGCAGCTGGTAGATCCTTGGGACTGGGAGGAATCCACTGCTCCCTGGTGGCTGCTCTGGTGACTGGGAACAGATATGCGCTTGGTCAGGGATCTACGTGAATGCTAAATGTACACACAATTAGCAGGGTTTATGGCACAATAGGCATGTGCATGTATAGATGCACATGCTCACTGCACAGTAAAGTGACTTGTGTCGACACACCCACTGTTTCCTGAAGGACATTGACATTCATATTTAAACACTGCACATGAGTTGAGGGATTTGAACAGAAGCAGGCAATTATTTCAGGCAGAGGGCCACTTACTGAATTGTGGCAAACTGTCAAGGACCGCATCGGTTGCCCTGCCCCTTGACGGATGCCATGCCCCCTGGTCATTATCTTGTGACTAGAAGTCCTACCTTGTAATCCCCAACATTCGCCACCAGAAGTCCCTCCCTTTCCCCCAGAACTACTCTTTTCAGCAAGGTGTTCTGCCATCTTGGAACCCGAAAAATACCAAATCATATACTAAAAATTGAACCTATACAGCATTCATTAATTTGATTTACAAAAAATGTTTTTTTTCCTGATTTAGATGTGTTTGGGTAGTGTACATAGAGGTGTTTGCACCACAGCTTTAAAAGAAGACTTACTCTTGTATATTGTGGGGGGGTGGGACATGGTGGGGTAGGTATAGGTTTGTGGGGAACTGTTGGTGTGTGGGTATATGGGGTGTAGGGGAGAGTGTGGATGTGTGTTGGGGATTTGTGGGGGGTTTCTGCGGAGGTGGATAGGTGTGGAACATGGGTGTAGGGTGAGGAAGTATGTGGGGAGAGTGTGGATATGTGGGGTGTGGGTGGGTATGGGTTTTGTGGGGGAATGTGTGTGAGGGAGGGTGGCTGAGGTGTGTCAGGAGGTATGGGAATGGGGTCTGCATATACGGCAGTGTGAGTCAGGGTGTGGGTGCATGTGTATGGTAGGATGTGCGTGTGGAACTCACCCTACAAACACACATACTCACACAAACGCACCCACACAAACTCTGCCCCTCCCTCATTGCTCTCTCTCTCTCGCTGTCTCCTCATCCCTCCTTTCTCATTGCAGGGATGCATCCACCCCCGCATCCCGCCCCACTTCTGGCCCCGTGCTCCCATGCTCCAGCCATGCAGCCAGGAGCCATATGATGCAGGAGAGGCTGGTGTTTGGCCATGGAAGCACTGAAAGCAGCAGCCAGGAACAAACAGGCACATGGGAATGCAGTGACAGCTGGGTGGGAGTGTAATGACAGCGTGTGGAAGCAGACTTGAGTTTGCTAGAACATTGTGATTACTCCAGCAGACTCCAGTGTCCCGTGTATCAGTGTCCCTGTGCTGAAAAATGGTGTCAGGGGTGCTTTAACTAAAGCTTTCAGTGATCTGTAGTTGAAGTGCCCCCACCACCATTTTTTAGCGTGGACACTGATGCACATGATGGCCCTCAGAGCCACTCTAACTAAAGCACCGCCCTCCCACACTCCCAGAGCATGTATATAAACACCCCTGCTTTTTGTCACTCAGCTTGCACTCACTACGTGCGCTTTGGCAGACCTGTCCCCTCTCTGCCCAGA
>JAGPOW010002530.1:80271-110738 GCA_030014935.1 Caiman crocodilus | reverse complement strand
AACAAAGCCCTGGAAGGAAGTGTTTAGTACCCTGTAAAGCTATGAGGCCTATTCAGGAGGTACAGGCTGCCTGGAGAAGGGAGGTTAAAGGACCCATTGTGGCTATCACACTACCAGACATTGGAAGAAGAATCCTGAGTGAAGCAGCAGACTTAATGGGGTTTTTCCCCATGTCAAACTGAACAACACTGAACAGGTTGTATCCTCTATACCTGACGTTCACATGGTTCTGCTCAAAAGTAACACCAGTGCATGTTCCTTGAGTGTACATAAGTGACTGATGGGGGAAGAATACACAAAAAATATGCATCTGAATAACCTATAGTTTTACAGACTTTGCAGTTCATTCAGAGATCCAGCACTGAGAAACATATATATATTTATAACATAGTTGGAGATATTACTACCACTTATCAAAGAATGAATATTATATTCATTCTGTATATTATTTACCTGGCATACAGAGTAGTTTCTGGGTAACTGCCTTCATTTAATTCATCTAAACATAACCCCATATGTTTTATCACTAAATAGAAGACTAACATTTTCTGCATCATATTTCAAGACAGCCTGTGTGGAGCCACTACCAGGAAATGGCTGAGACAAAATGTAATAGGGGACCACCAAGCGCATTGTGTGACATGTGGCATGTCTCACAATGAAGAAAGGAAAGGCACACAAGACACTGGTGTTTTGAATTATATAAACTGGTCTATGCAATTTAGAGAGCACCGTAGGTGTGTATCACAGTTTATAAACATGTACAGAAGAGTATTCATGCCCTACAACCTAAGCCAAATAGTTCAAAGGGAAAAAGAAGAGGTCATGTCCTCAGCCTGAAGCCTTCTTTAAAAACATGGATATTAAGATGGCACTGAAGGAGAGGAGCGGGTGTACTCTAGGACAAAGCAGGGCAGCTGGTCTAAGCAGAGGGATGACATGGAAGAAAGAAACAGGTTGGCAGGGAGACTGAGTTGTACTATGAATTAGAGAAATTCTTATTTACAGTGATGCAAAACAGGACCTATCTAAGCTGGTGCAGTGTGGCCAGTGTAAAAGCTGTGGGAGACTTGACTCAGGCCCTGTTCTACAGTCTATGGACCCATCGGAGCCGAAAGCTAGCTTGTGATATACCTTTCTCTTCTTTAAAGGACGTGGAGTTAGGGAGGCCAGCCCAAAGTGTATCAGAACCCAAGTAAATTTTTTTCCTCTTACCTACATTTATTTCCCATTTTCAGTTCACTGCCTCTAGGATCAGTAAGATCCTCAGGGCCTGGGAACCCATGCAGCGCCTGCTTTCATGAAGCTGCACTTCTCCATCTAAGGAAGGGGTTTCTTTGGCTCCCATTATCCCAATACATAATGTCCAGGTGTCATTTTAGTTAACTGTAAAAGAAAAGCTCAGAGAGTTTGCCTCTTGCATAGCAGACAAAGAACAAAGAGCCTGGGGAATTCTAAGGACACAAATTGGATATCTTGATTTAAAGAGAGACTAAAACTAGGAAGCAAATATGTATGACAGACGGCTGGTGGGATAGGAGTGGCAGATTTGCTATTCAGATGGGAAGACAAGAGAAAATGTTTTATTGGGATAGATGGGTATTTGAGAGAAAGGATAATCATTCCAGGCTATGATTTAGTTTTGTGAGATATTTACATCGAGGTAATATCACTTTTTATTCCTGGGTTTTAGTGAAATTACTGGAAGATGGCTCAGTTGATTAATGGAGTGATGTCCCAATAATATTGTCCACAGTGACGACTTGATCTCATTCCTTTCCCATGTTCTCCACAACTCCATTTCAGAATTAATTTCTGGAATAAATATTTTTTTCACATTTCTCTCCAAATATTTTCCATGTGGATGATGCTAGGCAGGGGCTTCTGGTTGAGAGACAGAGTGGGGCTGGGTGGGCTTTGCTGCTGGGTCCTATCACCAGTTTCCTCTGAGTCCTGCTGCCCATGCTCCTGTCACAAGCAGCCAGGAGCAGATAAATATGAATTTTCTAAATTGTTTAGGGGCCCTTCAGGCCAGAAAGAGGCCTGCAGGCTGTATTTTGCCCACCCAGGTCTTGAACACATGACATGCATGAGTGGGAGAAACACAAGGAGCATTGTTGTGGGGGAGATCTCATAGCTGGAACTAGCATACAACCTACTTTATCTCTTTCAGGGGCACATAGGGTATGTGTCATACACATGAAGGGTGACGTATTTTCCTTTGTAGGTTTTGTTTGCCCCATGTTTCTCGAGTTTTCAAGAATCTGAACAACAGACAAGCCCCCATCTTTGTGACAATACTATGAGTAGAGACAAGCTATTTGACTAGGCATATCCAGAACTAGAGAGATCATACAGCTTGAAATAAGAGGATTCTGTGTACAATGTTTGTACACATAAAATAAAAAAAATTCCCATGGACTGGAACAGTGCAAGTAACATTGGAACGGCTCCAATGATTCACCCCAGCTGAGGATGATGTCTCATCCAATCTGGCTTGAACTGCAGCCTCTTAGCCAGCTGCCAGCCTCAGTGCCTGGCTTCTCTCTTAAAGGCTTGGGAAACAGACTGCACTCCTTGGTGTCTAATATACTGCAAACGAGATGCACCATCCCTGACAACTTCTCATATTGTGAGTCCATAAAAGGGAAACAGAAAAAAAAAAAAGAACAAAGAGAAACCTCTGGTTTTCCATTCTGCTTCCAGTCTTAATACTCAGTCCTTGATATGCACACCTGAAACTCCAGCTAGCACAGGATCCACTGTCCTCTTAGGCCACCCAAGCCCCTGAGATCTGCTATTGTTTAGCACTGATTGCATCCTCCCCATGGTGCCCATAGATGGATCAAAAGTGCTTGTGTTATATTTCTTTTTTCCCAACAGGCATGCTTCTCTGGTTGAGAGAAAAAATATTACATTTCCCCTTGCCCTGTATCAATTCATGAAATACCAGACAGATTTTTTCACCCTTCTGTCAGCGGGAGCCAGGGCTTACCCTTCCCTGTTCAGGAATGGGTGGCCTGGTGGGGCTCTCAGTGGTGTGGGAGCCCCCAGGAAATGTCAGGCCTATTATCACCCCAGTGAAAGGTGGATTGGGGCATCTTAATAACCCCAGCTCCTATCACTGGGTGGGGGTTACCCCCTTGTAGGGTCCAGAAAGTGGACTCTGGAGAGAGAGAGCAGGGCTCTAGACTTGAAACCTGTTTTGAAATCCCCTGACTGGTCAATGCTGGGGCCAGGACCAGAAGGGTTGAAGAGCCAGGGGCCTACCACGAGGGATGCCCAGAGCTGAGGGCCTGGGGTTTTGACTGGCCTGGAGGTGAGGCCAGGGCTAGTAGCCAAAGGTCCTGGGGGGACCACACCTGAAAGGGGGAACAGCTCAGGGAGCTAGGTAGCCTAGAATGAAGGCAGAGTAGGCTGCCTGAGAGGAGGGATCCAGATGGGGTTCAAACTGGAGCATTTGGGGGCCCAGAGTGGGGCCGGTGATGTTGACAACAGTGGATGCCATCTGCAAGGCTTAGGCTGCAGTGCAGGGGAGGACCAGGGCCGCAGCTAGTGTCCCCTGGCACCAGGCAAGAAATAGGCAGCCTCCCACCTAATTAAGATTATTAATTATATAGCAATGTGTGGCAGATGAGAAGGTGGGGAGTTGGCCCAGAAACAGGTGGGTGGGGCCATTGATAGATGGGCCCAAGAAGGCCTCCTCTTATACCTTGTCACTGCCCTGGACCATTGCTCTACTACTTTACCAAATAAGCCAAAAGCAAACCTTTAAATGCTGTTTTCTCGCCATGAAAAAGGGTGACCTGCTGCAAGTCAACCAGGCCCTGTTGCTATCAGAGAGATTTTTCCCAGAACTCCCTTCCTGAGGCCCAGCTGCTATACAGTTCTTTAACTTGATTGCTAGGATTATTTTTTCCCCCCACAACCTCAGTGGTACACCCAACATGGCCACCACCATTTCCTGACCAAACATGCTGGAAAGGGCCTTGCTTATCTTCATAAGATGGATGTAGTAACTGTCCATCACGCCACCTGGCATACTCTAGTCACATTTTCTTGAAAATGGTTCTTCTACAGTATAAACTCTGAGAGACTGATATTCACCATTACTTTTTCCATCATGTTCTAACAGGTATCTAGAACATTCATTAGTCTTTGGGGAATCATTCTAAATTGCAAATTCCACAAGTGTGTAGGCAAGGTAGTGTTTGGACAAACACTTGCATTTTACCCAATGTAATACCACACAATTTGCAATTACCTCTTGGGGGTACATTGGAGCACGCTCTTTACAGGCAGGGAGGGAGGTGAGGCAGTGCTTTGGTTGGCCAGAGCCCTCTCAGATGCTCCGGGTTTCAGAGCACTGTTGGGGTGGGCAGGGCTGGATGAAGAATCAAAGCATGGTCTCCAGCCATATAGTCACTCCAGGCATGGAGCAGATCCCCATCAGCCCTGTCCTGAGCGGTGCTGAGTTGGGATGCATCAATGGCTCCAGCACTCTCAGGGGCCAATTTTGGGGTGGGGGGGGCACATGCCCCCCGTTCCCCTCTACCAGTCACCTGTGGGATTACCTCTATTTTACACTACGGTGCAGCCAAACTAGGCTACACCTTAGTGCAAACACCCCATGTGTCCCCACTCGCCCAGATCATCCCCACTGCCTACCCTCACCTGACAGCCCACCCAACACCCCAAATCATTCACTCCCCCCCATCCCTTATGTGTGGCTGCCCATGCTGTCTGTCCCAGGAAAGCAGGCAGAGAAGGGTTCACCTACATATTACAGACTGATGTTCCTGTTGCTCTTTCTCTCTGGGCCTGGAGAGAAACAGCTGGGAAAAGGCAAGGGACTAACCCACTCCTGCCTTTCCCCTGGACAGGCAGCCACAAACAAATAATGCCCTAGGGCAGGCAGGGAGAGGCAGGAGGGAGGGAGAAACCCTGAGGGGCAAGGGGGAACTGGGACAGCCCCAGAGAGCAGGGTGGGAAGCCCATAATGGTGGGGCGGGGAAGGAATTCAAGGAGTCAGTGATCTACCAAGACACCCAAGTCCTTTTTCATAGAGCTGCCATTCATTCTGGTGTCCCCCATTTTGTATTTTTGTTTTGAATTCAAGGGAATTATTTGCTCCCCTCTATTCAGCACTAGTGAGGCCACATCCAGAGTACTGTGTTCAGTTTTGGGCTCCCCACTACAAAAAGGATGTGGACAAATTGGAGAGAGTCTAGTGGAGAGTGACAAAAATGGTGAGTTGGGTGGGGGACATGACTTATGAGGAAAGACTGGGGGAATTGGGTTTATTTAGTTTAGAGAAGAGGAGACTGGGAGGAGACTTAATAGCAACCTTCAGCAGCCTGAATGGGGGTTCAAAAGAGGATGGAGTTAGACTGTTCTCAATTATGGCAGATGACAGAACAAGGAGTAACAGTCTCAAGTTACAACCAGGGAAGTTTAGGTTAGATATTAGGAAGAATTTTCTCACTAGGAGAGTAGTACAGCACTGGAACAGGTTACCCAGACAGGTGGTGGAAGCTTCATCCTTGGGGCGTTTTCAAAGCCTGTAGATGTGGACAAATTGTAGAAAGTCCAATGGAGCACAATGAAAATGGTGAGGGGAGTGGTGCACATGGTTTCTGAGGAGAGGTTGAGGGAACTGGGATTATTTAGTCTGATGAAGAGAAGACAGAGAGAGGATTTAATAGGAGCCTTCCAAAAGGATGGAGCTAGATTGTTCTCAATGGTGGCAGATGACAGGGCAAGGAGCAAGCATCTCGAGTTGCAGCAAGGGAAGTTTAAATTAGATATCTTTCTCACAAGAAGGGTAGTAAAGCACTAAAATAGATTACCTAGAGAGTCTGTGGACTTTCCATCTTTAGAGGTTTTTAAGATCCGGCTAAGGAAAACTTTAACTGCAATGATCTAGTTGGGGACAGTCCAGCTTTGATTAGGGGGTTGGATCAGATGACCTCCTGAGGTCCCTTTCAACCCTAATCTTCTAAGATTCTCTGATTCTATTAGTGAATTGTCCATCAAGAACGACAGATGAATTTTGAATAATGAAAACAAAAAAAGGCTACTAGCCTCGCCCTTGTCCCTTGCTCCATCCACGTTCTACCACCTCCGAAAATCAGGGCGGGGAATGAGGGGAGCAAGGTCTAATCCACCTGCTCCGTCCTCTCCATCCCTGCCATCATGACAGCATTCTGCCATGCTGCTACCACCTCCCGGCTGCAATGCTCTTGGAGCAATCTGATTGGTTGTTTCAATAGCCAATCAGAATAACCCAACAGTGTTACAGACAGACAGACTAAGCCCTTTATTATATTAGTATAATCTCACATTTCTGGCATCATAACTCACCAGTTATGAGCGGCCAAGAGCTGGTCTACAGAAATCTGAAATGCTACACTACCTCTGAATAGCAAAAGAAACAAAGCTCTAGGAACAACAGTACTGTCTGTTACTAAATGGGTGACTTTGTACTTTCTGTTTTACTGATCAGACTAACCTCATTTTCTGGAAACTGGATACTCAGAATTGTCAAGTGAAACCATTCCTCTCTCCTTTGTGCCATGCTGCATGGGGCTGACAGTACTTTGGACCAAAGCAGCTGAGCATTGAGGAGGGTTCACAGCTCTGGCAGTCAGGACAAGTACTCATTTGCTTCAGGAACATCGCTGTGCACAGTGATAAATGTGACAGTGCTGGAGAGTCACCAGGCAGCAAGTAACGCTTACATCTCTGCTTCTGCTGGACAAAAGCCATCTCCATCCAGCTGTGTGGATTATAACATTGCTCACCCAGAATTCCATGGCTCTCCTTGTTTGGTATTCATAGGTTGTGATTTTATATAGGATAATAAATACTCTATCTGTGCTCTGGGGAGTGGGTCACAGTTCAGGGCTTGGCAAAAGAATTCCACTGCCAGACTGGCTCAAAGCAGGGGTTCACCAATTAGCAGTCAGGTCCAGCTGTATCAGAGGCAGTTTTGAGATACCCCATCAGTGGTGTAACATGCCTGTAGCCAAAAATACTTCCTAAGACCTGTTAGTGTGTATAGCTGTCATAGCCAGAAGCATGAGAATTGGTGGCATTTCCGAAATTCCCCCAATCAAGCCTTTGCCAGCAATTGTGATGACCCTGGACATTTTCTTTTCCCATATACATGCCCCATCCTCTTCTAACCCCTCCCTCAGGGATAGATTTGCTCCCAGGAGTATAGATGACAGAAGTTTAGATTGGTGTTGTTCTCAGGTACCTGAAGATAATGTAGCTGTTAGCCTCACAGCTTCAATTCTTCACAGCTTTGGCATCTAAATGGTCCACATAGGACTAAATTCAACACCGCAAGGCAGCCACACGCTCTGTGGTTTTATACCAGTCTTCTGCAAGACGCAGGGTCAGATTACCAGCTGATGTTTCATTCTCTGACCTGTTTGCAATGAAAACAGCCACACACTTGCAGCAGATCTTTTAACTTTGCAAGCAAGTGGTTCTGTGCAATGCAGGAGAAATCATGACAAGAACCTCCCATTACCAGGGTCTAGTTTGGCTACATGTTGCTGCTCTAATAAGCATGGCAAGCAAATACATAGACTATAATGAGCCCAGCCAGCATTGCGTGATGCCTTCTCCTACCCTGCCCTCCCCTCCCCCCCCGGACTTAGAAAGATGTCCAATCATGAACCAAGGGCCATTGCAGAGCAAGGAGACAAGACAGCTGCTTGTCCAACAAGGAGCCAGGGTGCTTTAGGGCCTATGATGCAGGGCCTTCCTCTCTTGCTGACAGCTCCCAAATTTCTGAGATCCTGGTAAAGCTGGAGCAAGCAAGATGAGGAGATGTTGCTTGAAGGAGCTGGCAGGGGCCTGACAGTGGTAGAAGCTGTCTAGGCAGGGACGCTGTCTGTGCTCGATTGCCCCCGCCCCGTGCTCCCAGGCTGCACCCTCCTGCCCGGCTGGCCCCAGGAGGGAGCTGCCCAGGCAGGCAGACGCCCTGTTGCACCTGGTGGGGGGTGGTGGCAGGGCCAAGGAGCTATGGGTGGGGAGTGAGAGCCACCAGCAGGGCTATGGCTTGGGAATGAGGGGCAATGCCATGTACAAGGCACTGGCACATCAGGGCTGCTCAGTGCCACAAAGCAGTTGTGGGAGTCAACCACAGCTGGATCCATACCCTGGCTGAGTGAAGGGGGCAGAGGGAGCTCTGATTTTCCATCATAATAAACCCAAAATCAAATGCCAAAATGTATAGCTATTTACAATGTATTTTATTGTAGTGATTGAGGTGCTGGTAAGCTTCCAAATTGCTTTAAAATGGTAAATATATCAATAAAACACTATGTTCAATTGATATATATTGAGTGGTCTTTCATTTTAAGCATGGAAACACTCTAATCAGAGCTTTTTAATCAGAGAATTTGCTGTTTTTATCAGAGAACTTGTGATGTTTAAACAGAGAAAACCAGGATCCCTGCTGATGACTTCTTGCTTTGTTCTCAGCTCTGGGTTCTGGATTAGGATTGTTGCCCCTGCCGTTTTGTTCTCATTTGTCCCTGACTACCACGGTGGTCCTCATCTTGGCCTTTTCTAAAAGCATTTTTAATTCTTCTCCCTGGTACACCATTTTCTTGTAGGCATAAGATGTCTGCCCTTACTGGGTTCAACACTGGTTCAACCTGTTCCCATATTTTCCTTGTTAAGATATTCCTGATGTTAAGTGAAACTATTATTAATGCCATTTGTATTTGTTTTAAAATAAGTGTGCGTGTCCCTTTACGGTTCGTCTGTGCCTCTGGTTGGAGTGGTCGACTCCTCCCCCTCCCTCAATCCCATCCCTGTAGCCTTTGCAGCATGAGTGACTGGTGCCTCCTAAATCTGGGGGGTCGCTCGCAGAAGCTGCCGATGGCGGTGGCCCTGCCAGGGTGGGCACCAGCCCTACAAACAGCATTAGTGTCGGCTGTCAGGGGGGCCCTGGCCCCATCGGGGGGGCATGTGCATCCCAGTGTACCCCCTACCAGTTTGCAAGCTGTGGGATCTCTCTTCCTCTCCATTTCCACTCCCCATCCATCTCCAGCTCTTAAATTTGTATTCTTTAACTCCTTTTCCCACCTCATGCTTACTTGACACCACTGCCATTGTTTTGAGCTTCCCGTCTCCCTTCTCCGCTGCTTACAACCCCGATGCTCTGTCAATCCCTTTCTCTGTCTTTTAGGCACTGAACAGGCTTTCAATGCTGATGGGAACCTACCACAGGGATGATTTTTTTTAAAATAAAAATATATTTTGTGTTCAAATATCAAATTCACCAAATCAGTTCCAAATCATACCGACTGAGCAGAACTCGATCGTTCCAAACTGAGCAGGCAAAACTCAATCAATCTCAAACCATGTATGGCGCTACAAGTGGTGAGCGTCATTCACCCCAGACCCTGGGGCTTCAGATACTCCCAAATCCATTGGCATGCATCCTATACGTAGGCCCGAGCTCGGAGGCCTTGGGATTTGGATGCCCCCTGCACTTGATCTGAGCCAAAACTGCAGTGAAGTCCATTTGAATAAGATATATGGTAGTGTTCATTGAGCACAGTCCCCCAATTCTTCATCCAAGTCATGGCCAGCTACAGCACTGTATACATTTTGACTTCCTTTTGCTCCTACAGCTGAGCTGCACTTTCTTTTCCCATTTCTAATGCTTCCTGTTTCTTCATCAGCTTTAAACGTCTGGCAAACATCATCAAATTAAGCCACAAACAATTTACCCAGAAGCTCTCTGTCACCCCTTCTCTCAGCCTGTCACATATGATTAGTGTGCCCTTCCCTCCAATTTGTTTCTCTTGGGATTTGGGTGAGCTGGGACATTTTTTTTGCTGAGCTGGGAGAGCGGATGGGGGATGGACCTGGCTGATTCAGCAGCAGCTGAATCTCCAAATCAGATTTGGCCAAGTCAATTTGGGACAGTGATTCAAATCACCAAATTGAATCACTGTCCCCTGGATTGGCCAAATCCAAATCCGAAGCAAGTATTAGCTGCTTTGCACAGGCCTATTAATTTGGTAGCAATATCCCTGTGGCATCTTCACACTTGTTTGTTTCATCACTACTAACACTTCATGGCTTTGCCTTCCCTTGATTTACAGAGAAATAGACAGTTGAACAAAAACTGAAGCGGACACATAGAGGTGATCAGAATAGAAGGAAGTAAGACTCAGGACCTTTTCTGTCATAGGATTCCATTAAAAATAGGTCCCTCTGGTGGGGACTGTGAAGCTGTACACCAGGGACAGACAAAATTTTTTGGCCGGAGTGCTGAAAAAACCACAACGTCTACCTTGTAAGGTGCTAGAGTGCTGGAATGCCACAAAAAGAAAACGGGGGCAGAGGGCGTACTTGGCAGGATGCACTGCATATTTAATACAATTTATAATCATTAAAGTTGCTTTTTTTATTTTGTATTTTTTTTATGGTATATAGGGAGCAGGTGTCAGGCAGGGAGCAGGGGCCGCCCCAGGGCTCTGCTACTTGGGCTGCAGTGGGGGGCCCAGCTGCACCGGAGGTGGGGCCCAGCTGGCCTGCGCAGCTCCACAGGGATGGGGTGCAGCCACCCTGACCACAAAGGGACACTGCCTGGCTGGGGCAGGACGATGGGCTCAGGGGGCTCCTCCTTGGTCTCTGTGTGTGCCGGGTACATTGCGAGTGGGAGCTGCAGCCACACGCTGTTCCCTGGGCTCTGGGAATAGCCACCGCAGCCAGTGCTCAGGGCTGAGCCAGCCGGGAGCCTGCAGCGCAGTGACTCTGTGCAGTGCCTGCCCCAGCCCTGGCCCCTGGAGGGGAGCTGCAGGTGGGCAAGGCCGGGACCCGGGCAGGCGGAGGCAGCCGTGGTGGCTGTTCCCAGGCTCCAAGGGGCTCCCATGGCCAGGCCCCTGCACCAGGGATGGCTCTGCCCTGCCTGCACTGTGCCGAGTGCCAGAGGAGGCCCCCAGCTACTGGGGCTATGGGATCAGGGACCTGAGTCCACAGCCCCTCCGCCCTCCCCTCCAGGCAGTGCCCAAGTGCTGGCTGTCACCCAGGGGAGGTGGCAGCTGCTGCAGCTGGAGTGGAGTGCGGAGCCCAGCTCCCACTCTCCCATGGGCGACATGGCTGGAGTGGAGCCTGGGAGAATGGGGACAGATGTAGGATGCCCACTGCAGACTCAGAGCTCCCTACCTTCTGCCCTACCCCGCAAGGGCCTCCACCACCCAGTGGCCGAGATCTGGTGTGCGAGGGTAGAGAAGGGGGAGAAGGCTCAATACCACCACCAGGAACCCCATGCCATCATGGTAAGGTACCTTCTGCCCACCCAGCAGAAGCAGGGGGGTACAACTCTACGCCACCACCCGTACTGATGCTGGGGGGGCGGGGAGGGCAAGGGGCACTCACCATGGTAGAATTGGGCTCCTGGAAGTGGCATTGAGCCACCCCACCCAATACCAGGCTTCCTCACCCTGATCTGCCCTACCAGGCCAGGTTCTGCTCACTAGGACACGGAGGACCTAGCGGGAGGGCAGCAGGATGGGGAACCCACAGTGGACAGCCCACATCTGCCACTGCCCCATGCACAGATCTGGGAGGCATGCATTCTCCATGCACCCTGAAAGTGCACTCAGTGGCAAGGAGCCAGCCTTCTGCCCCCGTCACCCCCAGAAGAGCTGCCTGTAGCTCTGTCCAACTTCCTGCCTGCATCCTGTGGCCAGACATTCCCACATCAGATCTCACATCCCAGGCCTCATGCATCACCCCAGCTAGGCAGAACCCCAAGCCCAGCCCAACTCCCTCCCTCCCTCCTTCCCTCCCTCCCCCACTATGGGGGCAATTACCCCCCACCCCCTGAGACTTACCTGTGGGGAGTTGTGGGAGCTGCTCTCATGCTGCCTGGCTGCCACGTGCCTGATCGCCCTTCTCCTGCTTCCCCCAGTCCCCAGCCTGCAAAGAGAAACCATGTGGGGCTCAGAGGAAATACTTCAAGGACATCCTCAAGGTGAACATTAAGAAGTGTTGCATTGACACCACAAATTGGGAAAAGCTAGCCCAGGACAAGGCTGCATGGTGACACCTTATGAGAAAAGGTACATCTTACTTCGAGAGAAACCATCTCTCTCTGTAGGCAGAAAAATGACGGAAACAGAAGGAAAGGGAAAAAGACTGATAAATTCATGGTCTGACCCTCCCTTGAATCACCACACGTGGCATCTGCCAGAGAGTCACCTGCTCTAGGATTGGCTTTTTCCATCAACAGACCCATCTACAACCCATTACTTGACCCACGGGAGTGATCATCCTTGACTGTGAGTTGATCACCAACAGTGATAAAGAAAATAGGATTGAGCCCTATGCTATTACAACAAGATGTGCTAAATTGCTACAGTAGAAATCCAACCCCTGAAGAGGAAAAAATGAGAGCAGCGGTCTGTAGTAAAAGATGTTTTTCACTGCTTTGTGGTTCGTTGGGACACAATTCTCATGGTATCCATGTTCCATCCCATGCTGACATGTCAGGCTTTACTGAAGGAACTGACTTCTCACAGACGTAGAGTCTTGTAAAAGAACAGTCATCTGAGGAAAATGCTCCATGTATCATGGCTGCACAGTCCCCGCCATAGCTTCCATTTTTAAATGGGATCCTATGATAGAAATAATCATAATGTTACGTCCAGCCATTCTGGCCATATCTCCATCACTGCCTTCTTGCTACTCTCTCTCTTTCTCTGCAAACCAAACACTGTAGGGGAAGGCAATGCCAAATACTGTTAGAGTTAATGGAACAACTGTCAATAACTTGAGTGGATATAACTAAAAAATCCTTGAGTATATTTGCCATAAGTGCTTGTGAGGGAGTAAAAGCAGAAATAAATAATCAACGCAGGAAAGATTACACCCCTCACCGTGATAGTAGTGCGCTTTTTCCTCTATACAATTCAGTGCCATCACTTTGATCATTTGGTTCATACTGGATCTTTGACTTGCATTATTGCAAATGTTTCTGAGCTAAGGACCTTGGGAGCCTGACTGTCTTTCAGGTTCATGTTTACTCACCTTGGGAAAGCCTTACAATAACTCTTATAGGAACAAGTGCTTTCCAGATATTTCAGGAACTTACTGGTCATTGGTGAAAGTTGAGCCATTCTCCCAAACCCAGGTTCCATTGGTCTTGTCACGTAGCAATCCTATCCAGTGAGAACTTGCCGGTGGATCTATCAAATCCTAAATAAGAACAAAAACAGTTCATATTGTTACCTGCCTCCTGTCCCAGCCCACTTCCATGGTATTTAGATATCAGGTGTGGTGATTAGGTGAACAAGTCCTGCGAGGCTGAGGAACCCTCACGCTTGAGCCATTCTATTCTCCAGACTAAGCATAGTTTTCATCTTCTCCAGACACATTAGATTCTCTAGAAAATG
Source organism: Caiman crocodilus (assembly GCA_030014935.1). Taxonomy (NCBI): domain Eukaryota; kingdom Metazoa; phylum Chordata; order Crocodylia; family Alligatoridae; genus Caiman; species Caiman crocodilus. Next base: position 97,305 of record JAGPOW010002530.1, on the reverse strand, counting down.
TGAAACCAAACTCTGCTAACTCTATTCACTCTCACTGGTTGCACAACGCCTGCCCAGACACATTTCTGAGGTACAGGAACTACACAGTACAATGTAGAGGTTCAGTGTGCACATGCTGTGCCCTGGTTATGGAACGAATGGGTGACATGGAGTGGTGCCCTAAGAGATGTGTATGGTTTTAGTTTAGAGGTCAGTAATAGTTCTAAGAGGGATGATGGCCAAGGGGCTGCAGGGTATCCCTCCAGCTCTGAGGCAAGGGTTATAGTCTGGGTCTGAACTCAGTCTGAAGGCCACATCTAGTTAACTCATCTTTAAAAATCACTTGGGCTGGGGAGTCAAAGATCTATGTATGTGATACCAGCTACAACCTTTCCATGGGTGCTGTTGGACAAAGAAATAGTTGTATTTGGAACATACTAATCTCGTGCATTCAGTTATAGCTTAGACCTTGAATGCTGTTTCTAATGTTAGGAAGAGAACACAAAGGGAAAAGGAGTAGACATCAAAGAAATGAACAAAACGAAAGGTGCCCAAGGAAACCATGTTCATTCATCCCCACTCCTTTCTGATTTCCTTGCAACTCCCCCCACCCCTCACCCCCCAAAACCAAAAACATGCACTGCATGTTCAAAAAGAAGACACTCTATCAGCTCATCTTTGCTCTCTGTCTGAAGGAGTCTGGCGCCATTAGCAGAACAGCCAGCTTGACACTTCAACCAAGACTGGGTTTTCTTAGAAAAGCAGTAGCATTTCTGTCCATAGAAAAACCATTTTTGTGGGCAGGGGAAAGCTTTCAAACCTTAAAATGAAAGCACAGTTTATGGTTCCAATCAGTGATACCATTTTCAATCCTTCCAACTTGTTCCAATCTCACAGCACCTAATTTCAAAGCAGGTGTGACAGAACTATTGAGACATATAGACCTAGCCCCAGTTGATGGCAATTTGATCCTGGTAGAAGGAATCTTGTTCATTAAAGAGACTTGGTTGGCCTGCTTGACCTATTGTCCTTGCATTTGCTAGTCACATTTGTGGGGCCAGGGTTCCCTCTTGGGAAACTTAGAGTGTTTTTTGGATTGTGTAATGTCAGTGTCAGAGCTGGGGAAATCTCCCTGCAGTCCTTTCAGTTTACAGCCCATTAACCCTCTCCACCCCTACCCTGCTAACATAACTATCCCAGTCCTTAACTCTCTCTCTGGGACTCCCAGGGGCTTGTCTCATATTGTCTGTCTCACAGTCGCTCACTAGTTCTTTCCATATACCCAGCTGGTGACCCCAGATGCCCTCAAACAGGACTGACACAAATGAGGCTGTTCACTACAAAGCAGAAGCACCCCCAGAGAGCCGAAGTGTACCTTCAGCCTGGTCTGAGCTTGACTACTGGACTGTGCTGATTCACAGGACTGAACAAGGCTTAGGCACAGATATGTGTGGCATTGAGGCCTGGGAAAGAGTTGTGTGTTCATGAGTACACGTTGGTCACAGCCCTACATGTTCTATCCCCATGTGAGGAATGCACTGAAATTTGTTCAGGCTAAGACATTGGCATATAACAGCTCTATATGATTTCCAGGGGCTCAGGCAAGGTGGGACAGTCACATTTAGTGACACAGATACCTGAGAATTGAGTAAGAGCCACTTCAATGCCTCAGACTATGCCAAGTGCACTCACATGAGACTCTCTGAGCACCTAGGGAGTGAGTGAACAGGGATAGCAAACAGGGCAGTTTGCAAGCAGTTCACAAGTCAGTTTGGAGGTCAATATGCTGCCCCCCTTCCTTGAATGGGAGCCTTTAAGTAAACTCTTTCTTTTAATTAAGAGTAGTTGACCTACATATATTCAGAATAAGTAGTTAAAACTCAAGAATTAGACCAATACTTAAGCACTTCGCTTAACTAGAGTCCAAAGTGAGAGGGAGTTCACTAGGGCAGCATTTCTCAACCTTTGGGTTGTGGACCAAAAATGGGTCGCAAAAATATATGAAAGGGTCATGGAGAAACTTTAAAAATAGATCAATGGACTTTAAAAATGGATTCTCCTTGAAAGGAGAAAAGCATGGGAAACCATGGCCTTTCCCTTGCAGGCTGTGAGGGACTGCTTGGGTCTGCCTGGGGCCGCCCCATGCCCCACCTTGCCCCACACACTGGGGTCTGGGGGTAGGGACTAGTCACTGATGTTTACAAATGGGTCCTGGTACAAAAAGGTTGAGAACCAGTGCACTAGGGAGCTGGCCTGGAAACTCTCTCTCACTTTCCTTCACTTGGTGAGAGAAAGCAGGAGACAAGGTACCTTCCAGGACCAAGAAGCAGTGAACAGGCCAGCTTGCAGGGGAATTTATAAGGGGGAAGGTCTGCTTGGAAGATGAGCAGGAAGAGAGAGAAAGAAGATTAAGAGACCCAGAGAAATGGCTGGAAGATATTGCAATGCCAGAGCCACTGCCAGTGCCAACACTTCCTCTGCTTGCACCTATGAGATGTCTGTCCAGGCAGGACTGCTCACTATCGAAGTTTCCTCCCAGGTCTTGGTTTGACGCTGTGGAGATTGCAGCTTGCACGTTCCTTTTAGTGACAGCCAGGTCTGGGAGTGAATGCAATGTAAGCTGTGCCTCCTTGTGGTGTCCTTCAAGGAGCAAGCAAAAGAGCTACAGAAGGAGATGCAAGGACAGGCAGAGGAGAAGAGGAGGAGGAGTTGCTTTTTATGTAAAAGAGCTGTACGACTGCCAGAGCTCTAGTATGAAACTGGAGATAGGCCTGTTGAAAGTCTCTGGGTTAGGATCAGAGAGGAGAGCAACAAGGATGGTATCATGGTAGATGTCTGCTATAGATCACCAAACCAGGAGGATGAAGTGCATAAGGCTTTCTTCAAAGAGCTAGCAAGGTTTCCTGATCACAGGCCTTGGTTCTTGGGAGGATTTAAATCAATTTGGCATCTGCTGGGAGGGCAATAGAGCAGCATGTAGGCCATCCAGGAAGTTTTTGGAACGTAGGTGCAACTTCCTGGTGCAAGTGTTGAAGAGGCCAGCTAGGGGCCCTGCTCTTCCTGACTTGCTGCTCACAAACAGGGAAGACTTGGCAGGGAATGTAGTAGTGGATAGCAACTTGGGCAGCAATGATCACAACACGATTGAGTTCAGTGTCCCAAGGAAAGAAAGGATGGAGAGCAGCAGAGTACAGACTCTGGACTTCAGAAAAACAGACTTTGATTCACTCAGGGAACTAATGGGCAGGTCAGTCTGGGAGGTGGGATGGAGGTCAATATGAGGAGGGATGGAGTCAAGGAAAGCTAGCTGTATTTTAAGGAAACTTTAGTAAGGGCACAGGAACAAACCATCCTGATGGGATGAAAGACTAGCAAGTATGGCAGAAGGCCAGACCGGTTTGCTTAGCAGGGAACTCTTCATCATACTAAATTGCAAAAAGGAAGCTTATAAGAGGAGGAAACTTGGACAAGCAACTAGGGAGGAGTACAAGAGTATTGCTCGGGCATGCAGGGATGAAATCAGGAAGGCCAAAGCACAATTGGAGTTGCAACTAGCAAGTGACATGAAAGGATACTATATATATATGCCAGCAACAAGCAGAAGATGAGGGGAAAGTGTGGGTTCTTTACTAAATGAGGGAGGCATCCTAGAGACAGAAGTTGCAGAAAAGACTGACGTACTCAATACCATTTTCACATCAGTCTTCACAGGCAAGGTCAGCTCCCAGACCACTGTGCCTGGCAGCACAGTTTAAGGAGGAACCAAGCAACCATCCATGGCAAAAGAACAGGTTAAGGACTAGTTAGAAAAGCTGGACATGTTGGAGTCAGACATGATACATCTGAGGGTGCTGAAGGAGTTTGCTGATGTGACTGAAGACCTGCTGAAAATTCTTGGTAATTGAGAGAGGTCCCAGATGATTGAAAAAGGAAAATATAGTGCATATCTTTAAGAAAGGGAAGAAGGAGGACCTGGGGGGCTACAAAACTGTTAGCCTCACCTCAGTCCCTGGAAAAATCATGAAGCATGTCCTCAAGGAATCCATGTCTAAGCACTTGGAGGAGAAGAAGGTAATTAGAAACAGTCAGCATGGATTCACCAAGGGCAAGTCATGCCTGACCAACCCAATTGCCTTCTATGATGAGATGACTGGCTGTGTGGGTACAAGAAAATCAGTGGATTTGACTTTAGCAAGGCTTTTGATATCGTCTCCCAAAACAATCTTACAAGAGAGTGAAGGAAGTAGGGGTTTGATGAATGGACTGTAAGGTGGACAGAAAACTGGCTTGATAATCAGGCTCCAAGCGTAGTAGTCAATGTTTTAGTGTTTAGTTGGGAACTGGTTTCAAGTGGAGTGACCCAGAGGTCGATCCTGGGGCTGGTTTTGTTCAACATCTTCACCAATGACCTGAAAGATGGGATGGAGTGCACCTTCAGCAAGTTTTTGGATGACACAAATCTTGGGAAGGTTATAGATACATTGGGAGATAGGGCTAGAATGGACCTCAACAAATTGGACCAAAATAAATTTTATGATGTTTAATAAGGAGAAGTGCAAAGTCCTGAACTCACGGCAGAATCCCATGCACTGCTATAGGCTGGGGACTGACTAGCTAAGCAGCAGCTCTGCAAAAAAAGATGTTGGGTTTACAGTGGACAGTAAACTGAATATAAGCCAACAGTGTGCCCGTTATTGCCGAGAAGGCTATTGGCATATGGGCTGCATTAGTAGGAACATTACCAGCAAGTCAAGGGAAGTGATTATTCTCTGCTGTTCAGCACGGAGGCCCATCTAGAATACTGTGTTCAGTTTTTGGCCTCCCACTACAGAAAGGATGTAGCCAAATTATAGCGAGTCTAGCACAGGGCAATGGAAATGGTTAGGGAACTGGGGTATATGACTTATGAGGAGAAGCACGAGGAACTAGGCTTATTTAGCCTGGAGAAGACAGAGAGGGAATTTAATAGTAGCCTTCGACCACCTGAAGGATGGTTCCAAAGAGAATGGACTTAGATCGTTCGCAGTGGTGGCAGAACAAGGAGCAAGCTCTCAAGTTTCAGCAATGGGAAGTTTAGGTTAGATAGTAGGAAAAACTCTCTTACCCAGAGGGTAGTAAAGAACTGGAATAGGTTACCTAACCTAAAGAGGTTGTAGAATCACTACCCTTGAAGGTTTTTAAGACCCAGCTAGACAAAAACTTGGTTAGGATGATCTAATTGGGGATAATCCTGCTTTGAGCAGGGCATTGGTCTAGGGGTTGTCAACCGGGGGTACACATACCCCTGGAGGCCTTACGAGGTACACATGGGTGTGCTGGGACAGAGTGACGCTATGGACCATCCCATGCCGACGTGCAGGTATTCCCTGCCTAACTGAACACAGGGGGTGAGGGAAGCTCACACATGGTGGCTACTGCTGCTTGGTATCCAGGTGCATGCCAGGGGGTACACTGTGCCAGTCGGTGGCCCGGGGTACGCTGCTCCACGTCCGGCTACCGGGTATACAATGATCCAAAAATGTTGTAAACCCCTGTCCAAATGACCTCCTGGGGTCCCTTCCAACCATAATTTAATATGATTCTATGCATACGCACTGAGTATATAGGGAACCAAGGGCTCTAGTCCTCCTTATGAAGAGGGTAGGGTGACCACCCATCCATAATTGGGTGGGACAGTCCTGAAATGGGAAAATTAAGTCCCTGTCCTGGGCTGCATTACTATAGGATAGCATTTGTCCTGGATTCCCAGTATCATGCAGAGATCTGTGTTTTCCATTCACTGTGAAAAAACACAGGAAATGGTGACTTTTCCCTTGCCGGCTGTGGGAAGCAGGATGCAGGGGGTGCCATGTGCATGTGTGCATACATCACCATGTGCACTTGGTCAGGAATACAGCCCTAGTTAGTGGTGGACAGCAGCTTCTCCAGCTGTCTGCAAGTAAGTCTATTGAGGGTGGGGCTGGCAGATTGAAGCGCCCATGGTAAGGGAGGGAGTGGGGCTGAGACTGGGACTGAGGAAGCTCCCCAGACAGGGCAGTGCATGGGGCTCAGGGCCAGAGTGGGCAATGGGACAGAACCTCAGGTGGCTCATCCACAGGATGGGCAGAACAGCTCCCTGCTGCTGCGTGAACTCCCGGGAGTGTGGAATGGGGTGGGGTATATGCCCCCCCCCCCAGACTTGTGTATGGGGCAGGAGTGGAGGCAGGCTGCCTGCTGCAGCCTCAGGGCTCTCTGCCCTACTGCTCTTTCCCCAGGAGCTCCACAATGGTCACATCACCAGCAAGGCACCTCCTGCCCCCCCAGCAACAGCAGGGATGGCAGTGCAGAGTTGTGCCCCCTGCCGGGCGGGCAGGAGGCATCTAGCCATGGTGGCACAGCTGGCACAGATCTCCCAGGGGGAGGGGAGCAGGGTGGGGAGCCTTGAGCCTGTAGCAGTCAGGCCACACCTGCCCCCCAGCCTCCTTCACGGGCCCTGCTCTGCTCTAGCTGTGCCACTAGGGGTGAGAGACATCATCTTAGGTGACAGTCCCCACCAAAAATAGAAGTTGGTACCCATGATCCTATGAACTCCATGGCAGCACTGCCTCCTTTTCATTGTGCCACTCTGGATGGGCAGATGCCTAAACCCAGAGCAGTATAGCTGTATCCACACAGCAGGTTAATTAGTTGTGGGTGGGCTAACTGCTGGTTGCTCTAAGTGCTCATTGGCTTGCATAAAGCCAAGTAGGAAAGACACCATGATAGCAGGCAGCACTGCCAGACCCATCAAGGTGATTGTCTAGTAGGGCTGTCCAAAGGGTGGAGATTCATCCCAATTTGGTGGCTGAATCTCCAAATCCAAAACAAATTAGTAGACCTTTTAATCTCTCTGAATCGAATGGGAAACCTCCAAATCAATTCAGAGATTTAGAAAGATTTGGCGATTTGGACACAGACACTGCTTCAAATGTTTTTTCTCCATACCTCTAAGTACCAGGCGGCTCATGAATGCTGCAATGTTGGGGCGCATGGAGCATCCCACAGAAGCACGGAGGGGCTCCCCAGCGCGCTTGGCAGCAGACCCGGAAGTCAACCAGGAGCACTTTTGGTCCACTTCCAGGTCTGCCGGGGAGCATGCTGGGGGGGCACACCTCTCTGGCTTAGCAACTGGTGCCTCCTCAGTCTGGGGGGGCACCCGGGGTCCCCTTGCAGCCAGTCATTGATCTGGGAGGGGTGTGTGGCGGGCCCCAGTGCGCTCTCTGCTGGACCCGGAAGTGGACCAGAAGAACTTCCAGTCCACTTCTGGGTTCGCTGCCGAGCATGTGGAACCCCCCCCCCCCACACACACACACACACTCCTGTGGGGCACTCCATCTGCTGAAGCATCACAGTGCTCACAAGCCACGCTGGTACCTGAAAGTATGTAGAAAAAACTTTTAAAGCTGTGAATCGCTGATTCTCCAAATCAGCACTGAATCTTCAGATTCGGATTCGGCCAAATCAAATCAGGGACAGTGATCCAAATCAATGAATTGAATCACTGTCCCTGATTTGGGCCAAATCCAAATCTGAATTGAATAGGGCCCACTTTGCACACCCCAATTGCCTGGATCTAGTATCAGAAGTAGAAAGAGTCTGGTTTACAGGCTGCACTGATCACCACTCATTTACTGATATGGACCATCAGGAAGTACCAGAGACTAAGAAAAAAGAAAGTAAACAATTTACATTTATGCAAGCAACACAACACTATGGTGAGAAATCATAACACTGTGAACATTCATGGAAAAATTAGTTTGAAAATTTCCAGCATGTAAGTGAGAAGTGATGATGCCAGAAGTGGTGAGAGTTGCCCTTTTTGAAGTTAAAACTCCAAGCAGAAAGCCAGAACTGAGGGAAGAAATTCTTTATTGAAAAGCCCTAGGGCTGTTTTAGGACAGACAGGGAAAACCCTTGGCTGGAAACAAAAAAAATCATGTTCCAAGTTGTGATGTGTCAAAGCAACACACTTATCACATGGCTTGGGTTGTGCCCTGGGCCAGAACCTGGTTCCTTAAATCCCACATTCATGAGTTTCTAGGATGGTACCAGAAAGGCCACATTTCGTTTGGTTCTTGAGGCTCCTCTGCCCTATAGCAATGTAGCTTTTGGGGTCTGCTATCCAGGAGCTACCTCTGCTGAGCAATCTGCACAGAGGGAGTTTCCAGAGACCAGGGAGTGAGCCAGTGTCAGTGTTTCTCCTCAATTTGTGGTTTGGACCAGGAACCCAGATATGTTCATGCTCCCTGACCATATATCTTTGCACAGCGCCTAAATAAGTGCTGTGATGTGAGGTACTAAGTGTTTTTTGGGTCTTCATTTTGCCCCCATGTGATCTACAAAGCAGGAGTTGCACAAATCATAGTTAGCCCAGAATTGGGCCTAAGAGCTTAGCTCACCTTAAACTCCCAAGACTCCTATTGCTAACAGCAAGGCCAGGCAGAAAATTCCCAGAATCCCTGCGATGAGCCTCCATGGCAGAGCTGAATCACTAGAATCTAAGGAAGACCAAGAAGTATAGAATTATGGAGAAAAAACTTTATACTTCAATCTAGGAAGGAGGCAGACCCATGGGTTTCTTTCTTATTGCTGAAACAGGAGTTGCTGTTCTGTCTCCTGGAGCCCCCCCCTCTGAAGCTCTCTCAACCACACAGGCAGCGAGCGCTCATCTCCCCATCTTTGGAGCTAAGTAGCAGGTTTCCCAAAGCCCCACTCACTTCTGGAGGATGAATTGGTCAGGGCCATTGTTTTGTCTGCCCTGCACACTTTTGGGACGGCTAGTGCCCCTGTGGTTCTAGAGGAGCCAGTCACTGCGTCAGTGAGGAAAGTACCTTGGTACTGCATCGAGGAGGAGAAGGCACTCTCCTTTCACACTGCCCTCTGATCACTGCCATGCACATCAACTGGCAACAACCTGGCCCTATTCCACTATACCACAGGGCTATATAAAACTGTTTTAAAATCAAGTTTTTGTTATTAACATTTAATCATGAGTGAATACTTGTAACAAGGTCACACTAATGCTTCTTGTGGAAATTGCAGTGATTGCATGCTTACATGTTAAGTATTCAAATCCAGAATCCTCAGGCCATGAATTGCCTTTTTTGTTGGACCACAGCCTAAAAAAGGCATTGAACTTAAAGAGCTGAATAGTGGTATGTATGAATTCAGCAGTCCCTAGCAAATGGTACCCTTATCTAAGTTATCCTTACTCCCATGGCTTCTCAGGTGATCAGAAGTGGTCCAGTATTTTACCTTTGTGTGGGTCAACACCTTGTTTAGATCCAGTGGGTCACACCAAATAAATAATGCCATGCCATATTTTAGAGTACTGCCATGGAGTACATAAGTCCAATGGGTATATGGGGCTGAAATCACAATAGAGCAATGCCACTGCCACCTTTCATGGTAGGCACTCACAACACAGGGATCAATAGACGTTACATAATGGGGGTCATGAATTCAGCATGTGACTCCTATCATCATTTTTGTGATATCCAGTCCCTGTAGAAAATCAGGAAGAATGGCTTTACAGTTAAATTTGCTCGGTGATTATTACAACCCTCTGCACATATTGTATAACCAGATTATTTTGGTGAACATACAAAATACCAGCAACTACTGAAATAAGCAGTTGATATATTCAGGGTTGTCTATGCCTTGGAAAGAGTGGCTGCCAAGGAGCCTGGGGCTGCACATACCCCACTGCTTGAGTCCCTTGACCTAGAAGTTCGCCAGTAAGGTTCCTCTGGACTTATCCTAAGAGTTTGCTCTCTGCCTTTGCTCCCTACCAGGTCTGAGAGCAGGCACATGAGGATAAGCCCAGAGCAGCCTCACTGGAGAGCTTCCTGCAGCAGTGGACTTGGGTGGGTAAAGATGCGGGCTCGGTTTGCTCAGCCTCATCCTCCCTGGCCTGGAGGGTACAATGGAGGCTGCTTCCTGCTCGCAGGTTGCTAAGTCCTATGTTAGGGCAACTTGAATGTCTATCTGAAGTTATCATAACACTAAACAACTGTGCCTGACACTTCAGGAAATAAACTTGCATTTAAGACTGACCAGATACCAGGAATATCAAGGTAGGGACTGTAATGTGGATAACAAAAGTCCAAAAATCCAAGAAGAGCAAAGATGGAGTCTTAGAAGCCTGTACCTTTATTTCTGAACTTGTCTGATCTCTGTTTCCCCAGCAGCTCAAGACGAGTGCGAAATGTCACATCCGTGTACATCACAGTCTCCTTACTCGTTTCTGGAGCACCATGGGATACAAATGTTAGGTTTTCTGTTTGTTAAGTGCCAAATTGAACAGCAGCAACAGCAATCTCAATGACTTTATAGTATCATGAACTGGGAAACGCTGGAAGCACCAGGCGTCCCTCTCACTGCCCCAAGCACACGGTTTATGGCTTGGGGTAGCACTTAAGGATTCAGAAAAGGAAACAAAAACACAGGAAGGCCCAGAGGGACAGAAAGAGGTGGTGAGATGGAAAGGTATTTTTGTTTCATTTGTGCAGGAAGTCAAGCACTGGGAAACAATTACTCCAGCTCAAGAGCACCCCGGGGTCATTTTCTGAATAGCAATGCAAGTGCTGTACTGTGGCCCCCTCCTCTTGCTGCCCATGTGGCTGGGGTGGGGAAGCTTTTAGCCCCTGTCAGACGGAGGAACACTTTACGTGGCAGAATCCCTGATTCTAACAACCTGATCACCCTAGACGGTGGAGCCCTTTTCTGAAAATCCTACCTTTAGGTGCCCAAATCTGAGCCAGTACTTGAATTTATGTCCCTTTTATGAAACATGTTGGGAGTGTCTCCAAGTGTAATGAGCTTAGGCCCAGCTGAGGAAGATTCAGTCCCATGCATGCCCCAGCTGGAATCTGCCACAGCTTAAGTTGAATCATCCTCCAGGGCTGCAGGAAGAGGGACTTTCCCACACAAGACTTTAAAGGCCAGAGCAGACAGTACAAAACTGTCTGAGCAAAGATCTCCACGGCAGACTCCTGAGCCCGCTTGGAACGGCATCCTCAGACCCAGCTCTGGCTCCTTGACCCTCTGGTTCCCCAATTCTACCTCTGCCTCTTGGCTTTTGCTGAGGTTAGGAAGCCTCTGGGTATGGTACAACTTGCTGTGTTTGCACACAAGTTCTTGTATGTTATTTATGTTTGTTAATATTGTTGCAAACAATAAATGGACACGTGAGGAAAGGGCTGTTTAAAAAATTAGTGTATGGAGTGTGCCTTGTACCCTTTCCTGTCTGTTGGAACAATGGTCCAGCCTATATGGTCACTCCAGGGTTGTTATGTCAATCGCAGGCCTGAGTTTTCACTGGAACACATTCATGGCGGGGCTTTCACTACTGCCATAGACCATCTGAAATCAAATGAAAATCCTGCTAAGGATTTTCTGTTGCTTACTACATAGGACAGTCTTTCCTTTTACATTTGCATCAAGGCTGTCCGACTTCTCTGCAACCAAGGGCTACATACAGTGCTGGCTATACACGGTGGGGGCAGGCCTCTGGGATTTCCTCACCCTGCCCCTGTTGCATGAGCTGCGCCAGCAGTATGCCGTGCCCCCACCCCAACCCCCGGCCTTATCCTGCTGTGCGGCTGTGGGAGAGGCTGCTGCAGAGGCCCATGGGCTGCCAATGGGACAGCCCCCCCTTTACACTTTTAGACTTACTTATACATCCTTACACTGTCCCACACAGCCCATGTCCCTCTTTGGTTTTCATACACTTTAAATATCTCTAATAGTTATTGAATTTTGCCTTTCAGCTACCGAGGGCGCAATGTTTGGTAGTCATATTTAACCTTTTGGTCCTTTGCAAGTCAAACCCCCCAGGCCTTTTACTAATTTAGTAATTTTGTAATTTAATAATTTGGTTTCCTTGTCTTTTTCTTTGAACTGCCATTACATATTGATTCTTTTTCTCCCTGTTTTTTAATGCTATATTCCTTTGGTCAAGAACTATGGCAAAAAATATTTAAAAGTAGGGGCACTTTTACATGTGGTCTGGAGGTTAGAGCAGGCAGGGTGGCACTTTAATTAGAACAGCTCTAAGAGCCACTATAATTAAAGTGCCGCCATGTCCCATGTCCCATGTATCAGTGTCCCTGTGCTTAAAAATGGTTTCCCTATCCCTTGTTTACAGTCCTGTTGTCAATCCTCAGTTCCATGATCATGTTCTCATTCAAGGCTGTTTGAACTGTTTGCCTAATTAAGATTTCTTTTCAAATTCTGCCTATTTCATTTCTAAAATCAACATATTCTAGCACACATCATTTTTGGTTTATGCCAACTGTGTGGATTTGGTACATGTATATATATAAAGGACTTAGTCAGTCTGCCTGTCTGTCTGTCTGTCCGTAATGCTCTTACACACAAATAGCTTGAAAACAGTAAGAGATAGAACATTTATGTCTTCAGAGAAATTTCTTTGCTTAACCTTAGCATTTGTTTAGTGACCATGTCAGGATGATCCCAACTTCCAGAACTGAGGGGAAAAAAGTCAGGGGCCAGGGCTATTTCTACTGAGCTCCTCCCAGGAGGGCGCCAGGAGCGGTGGGAAGGGCAGAAGGAAAGGGCAGCTGAGGAAAATCAGGAGCTGGGCAGAGGCGCAAGGCAGTGAGTGAGCAGCAGCAGCCCTGTCCAAGCCCCAAGCAGAAAAGGAGGTGCCCAGGGGTGGCACAGAGGAAACCCCAGGGCATGGGTGGCTGTTGCGAGACATAGATGGCTCTTACCTGCTCTTGCCCTGCCCAGCAAAGAGGTGAAGAAGTGGTGGCCAGGTGGCAGCATGGGCGGGTCTGCCTCCAGTCCGCTGGATGAGAACAAGAGCTGGAAGGGATTAGTATCTTCAAATGTTTAGCCTATTTTATTTAAACTTTATAAATATTTAATATATTTAATAAATATAAAAAATAAAATCTATCTATTTGTTTTTGTTACTTGAAATTCATCCATCATTCTTGACGGGCAATTTGCTAGTGTAGTTATAAAATCTTTGCCCAATACCAGAGATGAACTCTGCACAGAAATGTAATAGTCTGGTGCTGGATTGTCCAAGATGATGCATCGTGTAATAGAGGCCTAATAAAAATAAAATAAAATATGCCACTCTCTTGTATCTAATTTTATAATCAGAAGAGAAATATTGGAAAGGTTATGCTCATAAATCTCTTTTAGGATAACTAGTATCACTCATTTGAAGTACTAGGAGCGGTAAACTGTAATACTTCTAGCATCAATCTTCTCTAACACTGGAAGCCCTCGAAGATGATGGAAATAATACCTTGTATCAATTGGTGGGAGACTGCTGTCCAGCTGTCCAGGTTCAAACCTTTAAAGTGTAGGAAATGTCTTTGTCCTGTGTACGAATACCGCAAGGGCTGACAGTGAGTCTGGTGTCCTCAACTCAGTGTTTTGGGCAAACAGGAGCTGAGCAAAGAGAAGTAATTTGCTTTGAAATGTCTTCTTTGAAGTAACAGAGGAAACCTCTCGCCCTGTTACTCAGTCACATCTGCCCAAAGTGCTCTGAGATTTTTCTGTTTATAAATTCACACACAGAGTCAAGTGTGAAATACTAACCTGGCCCCTTCAGGGTGTCTTACGGAAAGTGGTGGGAAAGTGTCTCAGCACTTCTTGTATTCTTTGGCCAGCCTGTTATCAGCCCCTGCACTGCACATTTGCTTTCAGTAGTCTGGATGAGACTAGAGAGTAGCTTTGTGGCCTGTTTTTGCACTCATATTCTCCTCGCCTTTCCAGGATGCCGTGTAGCCCTTCTGCATATGATATGACATTTCAAGATCTGGACTGTGTTCTGACTCTGCTAGAGATCTACTGCAGTGTATCAGTCCTGCCTTTCTCTGGATGGGTTTGAGCAGTGTGAGAGTAACACAGACAATGCCCTCCCATCTGTAAATCATAAGCATGGCTTTCCCCATTATCTGTCTTTGATCCGGTTCCCCACTTTTTATCTATGGGGGTTATGGTTGGGGGGGGGGTTAAGGGGAGATGGTGGAGGGGGTTGGTCCACTTGCTCCTCCCTCAACCTTTTCCTTTGGATATTTCAAGACTGAAAGTATTTGGAAGTTAGCATAGGACTAAACTTGTAAGCAGGTCCTATGAAAAAATATAACGTGTTGAGTGGGAGTGCTGGAGCTTGATCATAGAAGGAAGAGGAGAAGGAAGGCTTGTGCCTGTCACTAGCCTCTTTCAGCCACAGAGTCAAAAAAGAGCAGCAGCTCACCTGAAAGATGAGCCCTTTTGGGGTTCATCCATGAGCTGTAGTAATACAGTCTGCCCAGGGACAGCACTTAGTAGATCACATGTTTGGAAAAGGGGTCCTTCCACAAGAAACGCATAAATATTTGAGCCTTAAAATGACCAGTGAAAAGGCATAGGCAGACAAAACTCTTGGGATAGAGGTGATATCTTTTATTGAACCAACTAGACAGTTGCAAAAAAATGTCATAATGTATTCTGTCCTTGTGAGGAGACTCAAACAGAAGTGGATATTTTACGGAGGCAGGGGCAGAGGCTTATCCACTGGGTGATGAAGAGAAGGGGCAGGGCACAGGTCTCAATTACATCACTGCTTTCCAATCAGGGACTGCTGTGAAGGAATAGGAAGCTTGGAAAAAAAGGAAGTAATTGATCTGGAAGACACAGTGGCAACTACACAAGATGCTTTAATGCGCATTAGACTAATGCGCATTAAAGCATCACTAAAAAACTGTGCGCGGAGCTAATGTGCATTACATTAATCTAATGACCGTTTTTCTAGAACCTGAAAATAAAGGGTGCCTATAGATGTGCCAGGAGGCTGCTCCGACATGTTGTAATTACTCAATTAATTGAGTCTGGTGGAGCATGCTAATTAGCACACTCCAGACAGCATCCACATCTCATGTATCAGCATCTCTGTGTGTCAGACTGGCAGTGGGGATACTTTAACTGAAGAATGTTCAAGGAGCTTTATTAACGCACCCCTGCCACCATTTTGAATTGCAGGGACACTAATACACAAGACACCGTGGCACTTCAACTAGAGCGGCTCTCAGAGCCACTCTAATTAAAGCACTGCCCCGCACCCCCAAAGCAAATGTAAAAATGCCCACAGGTACTAGAATTAATGCGCATTACCTAAGTGTATTAGTGAACATGTAAATGCTGACCAGGAGCAAGTTTTCTCCTGGTCAGTCAGTCCACTAGGGGGTCAGCCTCTGGCCAGGGGCAGAGCAGCATAGCTGGTAGCCCATCTCCTGACCACTGGTGCTTTCTTTGGTGGACCTGTCTGAGCAGCAGCAGCGCTGCTCAGCCCCAGCTGGTGCCAGAGAGGTCTGCTGCCTGTTCCCTGCTCTGCCCCTGCAGCACGGACACATGATGACTCCGGTACTTAAGCAAGCCCCTGGCCTTGCTCTCAGATCTTCATGCTACACATGCTTGCAGTCCCTGGAAAAGATACCCCATGGACATGGCAGCCTCCCTGGTCCCAAGGCAATCAGCAACCTGGGGGGCAGAAGAGACCATGGACCCTGTGGTGATATGGGGTGACGCTGAGGTCCAGCAGCAGTGGCATGTGGGCCAATGCCCATGTATATGATCAGATGGCAGCCCACATGAGGTAGTGTAGGCACGACCACTCAGGAAGGAAGTGCAGGATCAAAGTCAAGGCCCTGCGGGTGCAGTGGGTAAGGTTTATTGACCACAACAGGCAGTCTAGAGTAGCCCACAGGAGCATGTGCTACATGAGGAAGCTGACCAGGATCCTCACTCCCAGGGACCCAGGCCATGGGCACCACGTTTGCTCTAGCACTGGTGGCCTGCTGCAATCCCTGCTGTGGCCCAGCCCCAAAGGCAAGTCCCTGGAGAAGGGCCCCTCAGGCCAGCAACGCCAGTGACCAGTATGCTCCCCACCCATGGCCTTCTCATCCAGCACAGGCAGTCCAGGCTGGCACCTGCCCAGGCAACTGTGAGCAAGCATCAACAGCAGGGAGGAGAGGCCAGGGGTGGCCCCACTCATGGCCAGCTCCAGCTCCTCCCATATGGCCAGGTGCCAGGCCTGCAAGCAGCCAGACCACTTCCCCACCACCAGGCTCCAAGACTGACCTCAGGGACTGCCTGCAACACCCAGCTGGTAAGTTCCACACAGGTCTTGCAGGGCAGGAGGTGAGGGGGGTACCATGGTCACCCATGCCCACGCCACCTTACTTGCCCACCCCCAGCCTTCATGGTTCCAGGGGCCCCACAAAGTGTGTGGGGACCCCCTCCTACCCATCCCCTTCCCTCCCCTCCTCACCCTGCTTGGTTGAGCTCCCCCTGCCCCTTGGAGTCCCTTCCCCCACCCCCGTCCTACCAATATGCAGGGATGTGGGAGGCAACGCAGAATTTTACTGAGTGGGCAGCACATTTCCAGCTAGGCAGCCAGGGGCCTGTCACATGCAGAGAAACTCATTGATGGCAGCCAAGATCTCCTCGGCTGAAAGGGTTAGCGACTAGTAGCATAGGCAGAAGTACACCTCAGATAGCAGTGCACATTGGGTGGAAGTGCGTGCATGCTTCTCTGGGACACCATTGAAGCTCGGGGGCCCCATGCAAGGCCCTTAGTTGAGCTTGGGGCACCATAGTAATCAGCAGCAGCAGGGCGTAGTGGATGGGCCACTCTTTGGTACACTCAATGAATCACAGTGTGTCCAGCGGACTCTCAGCAGGGGCATGCTTGAGATGTCCTGGGCTGCCTCTCTGGAGAAGTCCACCAGGAGGTAGGTGTGCTGGACGTTTTTTCTCCCTAGGCGCAGCACTTTGCATGTCTCCTTGTTGAACTGCATTCTGTTGTTTTCCTCCCTACTGACTAGGAAATGACCTGCTTGGTGACACGGAAGCGAAAAGGGATCTTGGGGTCCTAGTGGACTAGGAAGATGAACATGAGCCGGCATTGTGACAAAGCCATCAGAAAAGCTAATGGCACTTTATTGTGCATCAGCAGATGCATGACGAATAGATCCAAGGAGGTGATACTTCCCCTCTATTGGGCGCTGGTCA
>JAGPOW010002530.1:48090-71915 GCA_030014935.1 Caiman crocodilus | reverse complement strand
CCTCACCCACCTGACCTACCTCGATGCCAGCGATGTGCACTTCTTTGACAAAGTCAGCAAGGTGATCTGCACTCCCAATCACCAGATGCAGAATGCCACTGTGGTGCCTTACAACCCCCCATCCCTCTACAACGGGAAAGCTCTGCTGACCTTACATGCAGTTAATGAGGGCTTCCTACTGAAACGGTCAGGGGGTATATTCAGTGACGTGGTCCCTGATCAGCTGAGCTTGGTGAGTGATGATCCTGAGCTGTACAGGACAGCCATCCAGATGATTAATGAGGTTTCCTCTAGGACGGTCCCTTGTTCTCCTGCCATCTGTTTTTTTGTCTTTTGGATCTGTCTGCTTGCAGCCTTAATAGCTTCCTTTATTATCATTCTCAACAAAAGTCTGGGCAATACTTCAGTTAAGCAAGACCCTTATTTAGTTATGTATATGTTCCTCGCTCTGTTTGTATTCACTATTGTTGCACTCAGCAGCTGCATTTACCACTACATAGCTAAATTACCTAATGTGAAACTTCTTGAAATGTCCCAAGCTGCTGGCTCAGCCAACTACCTGCTGCAGAAGAGCTCCCTGCTGGTGGGGTGTAAGTCCCGCGTGGAACTTAATTTTGTCTACATGTCCCTGGAGGGGTGTAGGAAGGAATTTGCTGACACCTTCAGGGAGAGCAGCCCCTCTGCTGAAGAGATGTTCGAAAGAGCCCTGCATTATTTCTCCTCGGATTATGCCTGCTGTGTAGCCAAGAAGTATTTCCACTTCTCCTGGGCAGGGGGCATGCCAGGGCACTGGGATAAAGGGCCTTGTTTCTGCCAGTTTGTTTCTCACTGTGTGAGGAAAGGATCCTGGTGCTGGAATGCTTCTGACCACTCCGGAAAGAGAGCAAGAGAGAGTTAGGGTTTGATTCAATATGGGGATCTAGACACTGGATGAAATATTTGTTCTGGAGCTGGTTATTCTAACTACCTACCCCTTGTTTGTTAAGGCTGAAATGCTGTGTGTGTGGGAGAGGAAGGAGGTCTCCTCTAGTTCCATTTTCCCACCAAAAGAGCAATATGCCTGGGGCCAAGCCAGGGACCCTCAGACAACCTTCCCGCTATACATTCAGGTCTCAGAGTGTGGGTTATTGATGTGTCTAACTGGAACACCACAAGGACAGGTACAGATTCAGGACTCAGATTAAGTATACATTAGAGATATGTGTCTACAGCTGTATCAGCTGACTGTTCAAAATAAAAACAATATGTGGTAGTCTGGGAAGATAGAGCAAAATTTGCAGGTCAAGGCTACCAATAGTGGGCTAGACTATATACAGGTAATATTTTTTTTGTAAAGCGCTAGTAGTAGTTAAATGCAACAATTGCAGTAACTTGGGGCATTTGTACCTATGCAAGCGCCACAGTGCCGGGTGCTTTGAGAACTGCGCTGCTTGCAGTCGTATACGCCACAAAATGTGTATCCGCACTGAGAAAATGGCAGCGGTATGCTGTTAAACTAAAATACATAGAAGATGTTTCAGTTCAAAAGCCCACCACTGCCAGTTTCTGCGCGCTGAGACACATTTTGCCGCTTACACAACTGCATGCAGTGCAGTACAATTCACATCAGCTCACGTGGGGGGCAGACTCGATTAACTGAAGCTGCTCCAAAGCAGCAGATCTATAGCATGTTGTGGGATAAATATGTATGTGTATAAATGTTCTTGATGTTTAACCTTTTGATAAAAATATATGTAACCAGCTAGAATTCTGTTGAGATGATAGTGTGCTCCTGTTGAGTGGATATGGTAAAGAGGAAGTGTAGGCCCACATTGCCAGCCTTGATCATTTTTCAAGGGGCCTCAATTACGCCACGGAAGCATGACTGAAGTAGAGGGCTCAGGGCTTTTTCTTTTTTTGAATGAAGGCAAGAGTGAACCTTTGTGGACTTGACAACTAGCCTGTTCCACAGAGGTCAACTTAAACAGAACAAAAGTCCCAAAGGGAAGGGTTATATAAATACCTTTATAATAATCCAAATATAGTTTATCATAGCTTTAGAAATTATTGGCAGTAATAACTGAAGTAATCAACTATGAGATATAATCTTGCTATAATGAATATATTTGTGTTAAGCTCTTTGAATAAGATGCAAAATCAAAGCAGCCCTCTTAGTGAAAATCATAAACCAAAGTGAAGTCAAAACAAGACAGGGACAAGCAGCATTTCAGGATGGTGAAGGACAGCGGTCAGAAATCATCCCTTCTAGAATTGTAATTTTCACAAGGACATAAATCTCAAATCCCTGACAACTACTAGTCTATATATTTTTTTAAAAAAGGAAAAAAAATATGATTCTGTCCAGTTCCCAAAGTTTCAGTTAAACAAAAACATTGGAATAAACTGATTGGAGACTGTTTAATCAGAATTAGCCATGCATAAATACATGGTATAAAATCAAGGGAAATAGAAGAATTGTAAAAATTCAAGACAACCTGCCAGTCTGTGTCCTTTCCTGATTTCTGCCCTGCCCTCACCCACCCCACCACTTTCCTAAGTCTCCCCAGATGGTATAGGTGCAAATCTGTATTCTTCTGTTGTAGGTAGCTAGATAGAACTGGGCTATATTTGTTGCTGTGCTTTGGGGTATAAACAATTAAAAGCTTGGGCCATAAACCCATCTCTTTTGCATCTTTTAAAACTTGCTTGGTAGTAACACCCTATCTGCTAAGAGTAAATGGGGAGCCATCAGGAAAGATAATAATTAACAGAAGTGAAACTACCTGAATCGTATATTTAAGAAAGATAATCATTAAGAGAATTGCAACTGCTCTGTTATTTTTGTGCCTAAGCTTGCAAAGGGATCCTGCCTACAAGTGGGCCGTACGCTTGTTTTTCTAACACTGAAATTGTCAGACGGTAGTGGAAGACCACAGATTGGCCCATTGCCATTTCTTAGGGAAATGCTGTCATCCTCGTTGCCAAATGGTGAACAGAATCCCAGTAATCAGATCCTATTTTCATATCATTTGTGCTTCCTTAGCCACTGCAGGGCTCAGAATTGTCAACTGTCTATAAATTTCTGCACAGGGAAAAAACCCCCAAAAACACTAAAATCACTTGTCCTTAAAAAAAACCAAACTGAGTTGCTCATAAAAACAAATTATATTAATAATAAAAAACGGAAAACGTGAGCTTGTTTTAAGATCTGTCAGGGGAATGAGGTGAGAGGCGAGTATTGATGGACAAGCCCAGAAGAGCCATGCCACCTTGTGTTTGAGTGGGAGCACAGCTCAGGACCCTGCAGGGAGGCCCGTGTTAGGACTCAGTGGCCCAAATGGACGTTTGTAGTGACCTCCATTCCCAGCCAGGCACTACTGCTGAATCCTGCCCATTGCTGACCTGTAATGAATGCTGGCCTCAAAGGCAGGAAGGACCATATGGCTCCAGGCAGTCTGCAGCACTGGGCAGGACAGGGATGAGGTGGTGTGAATGGCATGGAGCTGTGGGGCTGGGAGTGGGGAGAGGCAGTAGGTGAGGCTCTGTGGCAGCAAGTAGAGGCAGAGCCATCAGGGTAAAAATGGGGCTAGTGGGCAACAGGGTGTAGTGGATCTGAGTAGGGAACTCCTGGGGTACGGGCAACACAGTGTAAAACCACTGCTGCAGTCAGGTAAGTTTTAGGAGTTTAACATTAACCAAAACTTGAACCCAGCGCTTGTTACTGCCATCCAGGGCCTGGCAGAAGGTTTACACTTATATAACATAAAACATTCATCAGTTAAAACATTTGGTTGTCGGTGAAAATATTTCTCAGTAAAAAGCTGCTGTGAACATCTAAGAAGATGCATTGACTGTTCTGGGACTTAGTCTCTATGTGGCTCTGATTGTGCCTTGTTCAACATGTCTGTTTCAAAAGCTGGCTTCTTTTCTTCATACCCCTCTCCCTTCTATGGCTGGGCCATCTCTGACTTGGGAGTAAGAATGGCTAATGACAGTATTCAAAGCTCTTTTTGTTAAATCATATGAGAACACATTTGCTTGTTTTCCAGGCAGTTGTGAAATGAGACTCATTGCCAGTCTTGCTGACTAACAAAAAGCTTGGCTTGGCTAAGAGTGAGAGTCCATTAGGGAATGACTTTTATTGGCACTGTTATCAATGTCATCTAGGGACTCTATATATGAACTCATTGCAAAAAAAAAGTCTGTGCTGCTGTCTCAGCCTCTACAGCATGGAGTTTCTGTGGTACCTGCTAAAGTACTCTGTGCAGAATGTAGTTATTTAAAAATGAACTGACCTGGACCACCCTTTTCTGATTGATGCCTGTCCTCTTTTCCTTCACATCTCTCCTTGAAGACACACCTCTCTATGGCCAGCCAGCCTCAGGACTCCCTCAGAAGTGTGAATGAAAATAGATGCTTCAAAGTATAACCCTTCCCAGTGGCAAATCATGAGCCAAACTGGGCATGCTCTTCTCCCTTCCTCCCTCTTTGAGCTCCATGTATGGCTTCAGCTTCTCTGGCACTCTGTTCTTTCTCCATCTAAGGAACTGAGGACTTATGAAGAGTTTATGCTTCATTTGGACAGAATCAGATCCAAATTGAACTGGGGTGGAATTAGACACTGAAGAAGTCATGCAAGTTTGCTTCTGAGCATGTGCCATGAGTCCACAGGTGCCCCCAAGACCCACACTGAATTCTACCTCTTGTGCATGTAAAAAGGCTTTGGTGTCTAAGCATGATTGTGGCCTGCCCTGCTGGAGTCTCAAGAAACTGTTAGTGCACAAGGTGAGTGGGTCCTCCTCCTCCTGGCTGCTTTTTATGACTCGCTTTTAAGGTTAAGATAATGATGTGTTATAAAAGGAGTTCTGTTAGTGCATCTTTAGGGACCTGAGGAGAGTGGAACTGACTCATGCTTTAGTACATGAAGCCCATTTAGCTCAATAGGCAGAACAAGATCTGTGCCTTATTGTTTGCAGTTACTATGCAATGGTTTTTTTTATAGCCTTTTTTTTTCTAGTAGTGGGTCCTCTCCTACATGTGCTATACGTGTGGGATATAGTAACCCAGCTCTAAACTTCTTACACACTCTGACCAAGTCATGGCTACAGTGCTATGCCCTGGAAACGGGGGAGGGTGGATTTTGCTGTTTTGTTGTGTGTTTTCACTGCAGACCCATGTGTTGAGCAGCTATTTAAACCAAAATTTTCAACAGCCCCCCAAAATTAAGTGAAAATTCCTTAATTTTCAAACCTCCAGGTGTTACTGCTACACTGTACACAACTGCTGACACTCTGCCCTTCCTGCTGCCAATGCTGAAGCAGGAGATGCAACATGAAAGGTGCAGGGTGCAGAGGCAGGTGTACCCCACTAGCTCTACGCCAGCACACCTTTAGGCAGTATCTGAGACTCATGTTCTGCTTGCCAACCTAATGTTATGCTACGGCAAGGGTCTCAAATTCATCTGGCCCTGTGACCTGGATGAGCAGCACGGATTCAGTCTACAGGCCGGATCAGGGTCACCTCCTTCCCCACCACAACTTCCCTGGTCCAGCAGAGGCAGCATCTATTTGGGCCAGCGTAGAATGCTGTCCCAAGCAGGTGATATGAGTGGTGCAGGCCAGGACCTGGCCCTGGCAAGTATTGGAGTACATCGCAGGCATCGTATACAAGGATGGTCCAGTGCAGCCAAAGGGGCAGCACTAGAGGCTAGATTATAGGGCTCTGAGGGCTAGATTCAGCCCACAAGCTATATGTTTGATATCCCTATTCTCCTTCATTCTGAGCTAGCCACAAGATCATTTTGAGGATGCTGTTGGGGGTAGATATAGAAAACATACTTCATGCTGAGGTGTTGCCACACCCCGCAGATACATTGCAGATCTGAAAATCTGAGAAGCATTCTCAACTGAACCAGTATGTCATTTTATATGCATGATCCTGAATGACTAGGCTATTCACTGCATGCAGTATTTATAAGTGCCTCACTAGTGCAAGAGGAATTGAAACCATAGCTGTAGAGCCTCTGTTCTTTGAGACCATGGATGGCACAGACCCCTCTTTGCACCAATTCAGCCCCTGAGTGGATGAAGGCATGTGACCTTAAACCATGCTGCTTAACTGCCGAAGAAAAATGTCCTTGATAACTTGTCATACCTTTAGCATTAAAACTAAGTCACAAAAAAGTGAGGAGGAGCAGGGGGCTTACCTGCCTTTGTGTCAACAGTTTTTCAAGGACTTGGTTAGGATGGAGTATGGTCACTCTTAGGCACCTAACAGATGAAATAGGATCAGGCCCAACATGTCCAGTTAAATAGCAAAAGGGCAGTATTATACACCTGTCTGATTCTGCCTCCTGCTCCTCAGATCCTCACAAAACCAACAAGGGTAACAACTCATGTGCAAACATTTGGTCTAAGTGACTGGTGAAATTATGTAGACTAGGACCCAGATGCAAGTCTCCCCTCAGGGGTGAGGAAGAAATTAAACTTTGTGTTGTGGTTGTATCAGAACTGGCAGAGCCAGTTAAAGCGATACAAGTGATCACAGGGAGAGTTCCCAAAGGAACTCTGACCTCTACAAGTTTACAAGTGTATTTATACGTTAGACAGCAAGAAAAGACGCAGGGTTCAGGCAAAGCAACCTTGAGAGAAACAGAAGATGTCAATCATTCGTTTGTCACACGTAAGCAGTTTACTTATTTAGAAAAAATACGCTGAGTTTTGGGAACATTTATCAGCTTCCAGTTTGGAGGAGAAGAGGAGGTTAAAATCTGCACACAGAACATAATATATCAAGACAAAACAAAGCATGAAGGTTTTTTTCTTTTCTTACAACATTTTAAAACACATAGCATCAGCATCTTTTTCTCTTCTCTTTGTCTCTCCTCTTAGTCAAGTAAGAGGCCTGGTTAAACGTATTTCCACAGTGGCTAACTAGAACTGGCACAGCCAATTTCTTATGCTATGTGAAATTTTGAGCTAGTTATGCAGTTTGCAGGTCACACCTTGTTCTCTCTGAGCACACTCAAAGGGTCCGCTCCTGCCACTGACACTCTCTCTTGTGCTCCCTTTCTGGGAGGAGTGTAAACTCTGAAAGTCCCTGAGGTGTTTCAGAAAAAAGCAGGACTAGATATTGCTTAACCCTGGAGAAGGTGGGGTCCTGCAATATGGGCTAAGAACCTAGGTCATGCTGTGTTGTGGGTGGCCAAGTCTCGGGGTCACCCAGGGTCAGAAACTGTAACCAAAATCCACAAGGAGTGTGGACAGTCTGAGTGCAGGGGAGCCAAAAAGCCAGAAGATCCAACTGGGGAACTGAGTCAGAGAACCAGAGGGTCAGGCAGAGCACAGGGTCAGGAGGCCAGCTGGGTCAGGTCTTGAGGAAATCAAACCAGACTTGTGTTTGGGAGACACAGGGTCAGGTCAAACTCGGGGTCCATGGGCAAACCAGAGGGAGGTGTATCCCACTGGCTCGGGTAGCCAGATAATCCGTCAGAGGCAGAAGCAAAGGATAAGGCAGCTTGGTGTGATGCCAGTAGGTGTTGTAGGGCTTAGTACTACAGCCAAGAGCTCGTTTACCTACAGGTGGTGACAAGATGGACCCTTATCTCAGATCGCTTCATCTGCCAGGAGAATGAGCTTATTTCTCTTTCCTGCCATGACTAGTTGTTATAATTTTATTAGGACTCAATACTCCATGGTGATCTTACAGGTCTCAATCTCTGCATTCTTCTGTTGGGCTGCAAACCCCGCTTTACCCCACCCTAGCCACTCCAGATGGAAGTATCTCTGTGGCCTGATATTACGAGGCCCGTTTCTCTAACTACAAAGTCCTCCACAGCCTGCAACCTGGCTGACCAAAACCCCATTACGACTCATGCCTAATTCAAGGGGGTGCACCTTGACTGGAGTCAGCACAACCCAGACACAACCATCTCAGATCCTCTTTTTAGAGTAGTCTGTTCCCCCCACTCTGGGGTCAGTCTCTAGTACAGGTTTCCCTCACCAACTGCTGGGATTAGTTTCCTGAAAGTTCCCATGGTTGGCAGATCCATGGTTGGCAAGACAAAAGGCATATGGGAAAAATGGAAAGTGGTACTCTGATAAGCGGCCATGGAAAACCGTGGTTACTCAAAACTGTATACCACGGTAGCCAAAATGGTATATAGAATATTAAGCATGGATACTCAAAACCATGGTTGGCAAAACCGTGGTTGGTGAGGGAAACCTGTAGTCCAAAATTAATTACTCTAATGCTGCCCGCTCTGGATCTGCATGTGGCTAGTGGTGAAGAAGCACAGTCCATCACTAGGAGCTTTCTTCTGAACAAAATCCCCACCCGGGTGTCTCTGACCTTAGAAGGAGCTCTTTATATCTTTTTCCCACCAGGTTCCTTAGCAGGCACTCCATCTTTAAGTGTCCTCCAAAAGCCTCTATTTTTAAGTCACTCCCACAGTATTTTTCAGGCAGGGTCACTCTCCAGCTGCAGTCTCCTTAGCTATCCTGCTGCAAGCTCCCTTTACTTTTGTTTTCCCTCTTAATCGGTGCTTGCCACTCTCCCTGCCCTGGCTGCTACAGACACTGCCAGCGCTGTCGGCCCTGGGGGCAGGGGGATGAGTGCTGACCAGCGGTTGGTGACCAGCCTCAGATGCCACCGGTGCGGGGGGGGGTTGTTGGCAAGCAGCGTCCTCCCGCAGGCACTGCTGACAGTGTCGGCGATGCCTTTTCATAGCGGGTGCACCACCATGCTTGGGGGGTGCATGTGCATCTGCGTGCATCCCCTACATGTCACCAGTGACCTCGGGGGCTCTGTTTACCTTCTTTTACTCCTTCACACCTGGGTACAAAGTTAACCTTGTTGCCCAGGCACTTCCTCTTCCAGCCCCAGGATTTTATAGAAAGGAGTAAAGGAATAAGTGACCCTGGCCGGCCACTCTGATGGCAAGGTGTGGATAGGTGGCTAGCCCACATAGCAGGTTCTCACCACCCACGTCCACCCCAGCGTTGAACTGAGGGGGTGGCAGGCTGCGGCGTGTGGCTTTGCCAAGCAAGCTGAGGCTCCAGGTCCAAGGTCACAACCTGACTCCTAGTGGTTAAGGCATCTGCCCGGATTCTAAGGCCCCGTTCCCAAAGAAGCTCAAAGCTGCATCTCCCACTTCCCTGCAGTGCTCTCATTATGAGGCCACAGGCCAGGCATTGCTTAAAGCACCTCCCAGTGCTCCTCTGGAAGCTGACCTGCTAAGCTGCAAGAAGGGGAAGAAATGTGGAGCCAAGAGACAAGCAAGCCAGCCTAAGTGTGGCTCAGTAGGATCAACTTTGCTCTGGAAGGGCCCTGTGCTCTGTGTGCTCCTTCCTCCCCCTCCCCATTCGTGGCTCTGCACTGGGTAAAGGGGCTAGGCAGCCCTGGGGTAGTTCTTGCCGCAGTGAGGCAGGTTTCTGAACTCCAGGCCCCATCTCCTTGAGGCAGGCTGTATAGCCTGCTTGCCTTTCTTTGGCGACATATCTTCCACTGCCCAGTGGCTCTATGTGCATGGTCAGGCGATTCTGTTTCCCTACACAAATGCCTAGCCTGAGCACTGCCCTCTGGTCAGCTGCAGACTATGTATTAGAGTCCATGACTGTAATTTCAGATGGGCTTGGACACAGGCATGGGTAAACTGGGGAGCGGGAGGGGAGAGGGGCAATGTTAAAAGTTTACCCAGGGCTGCCACAAGTCTAGGTACAGTGCTGATTACGGAGCTACTACATACATAACACTTAGGCATGTACACTGACTAGGATTTAGACTGTACTGTATAACAGAAAGCAAATTGCCCTCTTTCTGAACAAGACTTTGACTGTATATTTGTGCTAAATTCTATGAAATAAGAGGCTGTGTCCAGATGAGTGTAGCCGTGTGGTATGTGGTGCTGCAGACACATCTGTGGTGCACATGTTTTCTGTGCTGCAGGGAAGTAGCACAAGGGGAAAGGAGGTCTGACCCCTGGATATCCATTGCGGGCCTTTTTAACATGTGCTGTGGGATGGAGAGCTGGGCACTTTAATTAGTGAGCTGCACTAATTAAAAGTGACGTGCCACAGGTATCACATGTATCAGCATGTCATGTGTATCAGCAGCACAGTGCTTCTGCATGCTGAAAAAATGGCAGCGGGACACCTTGAACTAAAGCTCGGCAAATGTGTTTTATTTCAGAGAGCCCTGCTGCCATATTTTCAGCATGGAGATGCTGAAACACAACACGGAAGGCTGCTGGAGTGTGTCAACTTCTGTGCTCCAGCCGACTCCATTAATTGAGTCTTCTCTGACATGCTGGATTTCCAGTGCATCGGAGCAGGCTCCGGGCACATGTATAGGAGCCCTACCTGACTGGGGATAGTTCACTTAAAAAATGGACCTCAGTCAGAACCTCAGACAACAGGAGAGGAGATGGCCTTTGCTTGCTTTCCTCTGCTTCCTTCCAGTTCTTTTATGACAGCAGCACTGACAGCATGTACCTGAGCTAACACTAACAGAGCCAGCATCCCCTCCTCACATCTCTCAGTACAACAAATTTGTCAGTCTGTGGGACGCTGAACACCAAGAGGGAATCATGCTTATACAAACTGGTGATGTCTACAGAGACGGAAAAGACTGTAGGTATAAAAAGGAAGAGAATGCACAGGAAGCACATCACTACTGAGCAGAAACTCAATGTAGAGTGGAGAAGGCTGCAGTTCTTTGTCCTTTGCATCCCTTGGACTGAATTAGGGGATGTGGAAGGGAATAAAAAGTACAGTACATGCCATTACAGCTATTTGCATTTCTTGGCTTCCTCAGAAGTCATGACCGTATTTCCTTTGTGAATGTGCCTTCACCCCTCTCTCTCTCAGCAGCAAATCTTCACAATCATCCTCTTTTGGATCACCCTGCAGGCTGAGTCTCTGAGCAGGAGGTACTTGCCCAACACTGTCTCCAAACTTCCTGCTGCCATGGACTGCATAGGATATCAGCTAATTTCATTACTCTGATTAATTCAGGAAGCGAAAGTGTGAGAATACAGCAAGCACGGGGCTTTCTATCTGGGTATGAACTGCTGATGCAACTAACATATAAAAAGCCTCAAGCTCAGCTTCCATCCAGGAAGAGCACACACCAACTGCTGAAGCTTCCTTAGCCTGATGAAGGGTTTTTGAACCTGAAAGCTTATTTAATAACTATTCTTCAACCATTTGAGTTGGTCTAATAAAAGATATCCAGTTAACCCAAGGAGCCTTGTCTGTCTCAAGCTCAGCTCTGAATTCTGGTGCCCTCAAGCCTGGGACAAGGTTGCATCTCTAGACAGAGCTGCACAATGGCTGGTAAAAGATGTATCATCTACAAAAAGTCACTCTAAACAATATCAAAATCCCCTTTTTTATTAAAGTCTGTCAGGTTTTCATGAAGACAAAACCCCTAAAAATCCAAAAAAATGTTTTGTTTTGCATTTGACAGTTGAAAACCAAGCCATTTTGATTCAAAAATTCAAAAAAAAAAAAAAAAAGGAAAAAGAAATCTGTTTAGGGTCTTTGATTACAACAATTTCAATAACATATGTTAAGAAAAAAATTAAGACGTTTTCTTTAAAATATTAATGGGAAATTGAAAATATTCCTTGATCAGTTATAACCCCTAATCTGAATATGGTTAGATAACTCAGAAGGAAAGACACCTGATTCCTGTCTCTACTCAAGTGTTTACCATTGCTGGCCTGATTGTAAAGGTTTAAAGAAATCCACACAACTTAAACTGCTGGTTAAACTTAACTGTGCAGCTGGTTTGGGTGATGTTCTGTTTCTTTTTGGCCATCTAAGTAGCATTTTTTTAGTCCTCTCCAATTGCATTTTTGGCACGGATGCACCCAAAGAAATCCCATTCCTGGATGCTTCACCCTGCACATGTAGGTGACTCGTGTACGCATACCAACTGTGCGTAGGCAGTAGGCTATGCATTGGCCCCATACATTCCTGGGCTCATATGGCACCTCTTGTGGACATCCTAAAAATGTGGTAAACCAAAACCCATGACTAGCAAGACAGACTCAGGAACAGAAGAGCATTTTCTTTAATGACTATATTAAACACAAAGGGCAATAGCTCAGTTTCTAAAGGAGTAGCACAGTAAGGCTAGATAATGACTGATCTGTGACACAGAGGTTACTTTCTATGGTGCACTCGGGAGCCAGGGACACTGAGGTTTAATTCTGCTCTGAGGGACATCATTTCTTCTGGCTTGTTAGGCAGCTCCTTAGCCACTGAGCTACTAGGGACAAAGAAAAAAAAAAGAGAAGCAGAAGGCTGGGCTTTCCCCCTCCCTCTTAGATTATAGGTTTGTTTTATCTGATGTGAGAGGAGACAGCTGCAGTGACTCCCAATCTGTGGTACGGGTACCACCAGTGGCACGCAGACAACCTGTCAGCAGTATGCACTAACATAATTAATTATGATGACTTTGTATGGCAAAAATGTGTTGGTGGTATTTGTGGTTAAACTGAAAAATTTGCTGGTGCTACTTAAGATTGTATCATTTTAAATTAGTGATGCTCAATCTGTCAGTTTGGGAACCGCTGAGCTAGAGGGAGCACACACTGCAGGGTACTGGGAGCTCTGTATGGTCCCTGCTGCATCCCTTCTCATTTCTCCAAGTCACTGCTTCTCCGGGATACAGACTGAGGGAACATTGTTCTGAACAGTTCAGATCTAGGTAATGCCTTTAAGCAATGGCTTGTCTATGTGCAGGGGAGGAAGGTACAGTCAGGAATACTCTGCCTTGGGAGCACCAGGCTGCCTCCAGCAGAATTTGTTTCAGAAAGCAATCACTTTAATCAGTTGCAGTCCAAAGCGTGCTCCTTTCCCTTAGCCTGGGCAAGTCCAGGGGGGTGATGTCATGGGGCTGGGACCATGACCTCAGGGTTCACCATGAATACCCACACTGCCCACCATCATGGGAACTAACCCACACCTCCAGGGGGTCTGGGGAAGGGTGTTGGCTCCGCCCTGTGAGGGCCCATGTGGCAGACATGCCCAGCCATATATTAGTACAGCCACCCAATCAGACCAAGAGAAAAATTTTTCAACTTAGATTTGAATGTATAGCAAAAATGATGTTGTAACTTCCCAGGCTCAGCCTTAGGCATATTCTCCCCAATGTATTTGCTGGGTAAATTGAGTCAGAGGAGAATTCCTTGCTCTCCCACTCCCCCAAGTACTGTTTGTCCTTAACATAGAAGGGACAAGTGTCTAGGGTTAGGAAGAGCTAGACACATAGTGTCCACTTTTCACGGTCCCCATGCTCAATGACAGGTCAGATCTTTGTCCCTTTCTCTCTCCCTCCTCAGTGCTAAGAACCATTCCAGCGCCAGGATCCTTCTCTCACACAATAAGAAGCAAACTGGCAGAAACAGGGTCCCTTGTCCCAGTGACTTGGTGTGGTCCCTGTCCGAGAGAAGCCGAAATGCCTGTTGGTGACACAACAGGCATAATCAGAGCAGAAATAATGCAGGGTTCTTTGGAACATCTCTTCAGCAGAGGGGCTGCTCTCCCCAAAGGTCTTTAAGACCTCCCTCCTACACCCTCGAGGGACATGGAGACAAAGTGGAGTGCTATGCGGGACCTGCATCCCATCAGCAGGGAGCTCTCTTGCAGCAGGCTGTTGGCGAAGCTGGCAGTTTGGGTCATTTCCAAGAGTTTCATATTGGGTAATTTTACTTTATAGTGGTTGATGCAGTTGAAAAGTACAGCAATGGAGGAGAAGAAAACAAGAATTCACACACCCAAGGAACACCTGGGAGAAATAATCCACACCCAGATTTGGTTCAGAAGATATGTCAGTCTCAAATAATAATTGCTAAAACACTGATCAAAATCAGTAGGATGCTGATGCTGGGAGAGCAAGCAACCATCCTAGAAAAAGACTTATTAATCATTTGGATGGTTCTTGTATGATTCAGCACTTTCACTAACCACACTTATCTGGTCTGGGACCATTTCAGTGCCCATTTTGGTAGGATGCACTCATTCACTGCACATATAGTCAGAAGGGCTTTCCTACTGTAAAGGGATGGGGGGTTGTAAGGCACCACGGTGGCATTCTGCATCTGGTGATTGGGAGTGCAGATCACCTTACTGACTTTGTCAAAGAAGTGCACATCGCTGGCATCGAGGTAGGTCAGGTGGGTGAGGTGCAGTGGGACAGAGCAGCTCTGCAGCATGACAGGGATCACAGGCTTCCTTTCAATGCAGTCTCGGAAGATGGACAGGTTGGCCTCCAGCGAGCACCACCTGTTTTGGACAAAGTCGAGGCTCAGGACTAAGAGGATCTTCTGGCTTCCCTGGATAGACTCAGCCATGTTCTCAATTATGGTTTTGCCTGGCATGAAATCCCGCTCATGGAAGCACACCTTCAGCTCAGGAAGGGTGGCCTCTAGATTCTGGATCAATCCTCGGGCCCAGGCTGAGTCTGCACCACTGTAACTGATGAAGATGTGGTCAGTCTCGTGGGCTGTCAGGGCTGGCACCTCAAAGCGTATCTGTGTTTCTTGATTCTCTGCGAGTCCTGCCCTGATGGACTGGGAAGAGCTGGTCTCCTTAGCATCTGTGTCTAAAAGAGGTTCAATTTTCTCATCCAGATCCATCGTAGACATTGGTGAGTTCTCTGCAAATGCAAATCAGAAAGCTCAAAATGAAAATCAGGCTCCCTTTTCTTCCAAACCAGCCTGCCCTAAAAAGAATGACACATTTCACTTTTGGCGTGTCCAACCTCATTCCCCATTTACACCAGCAAGTGTAAACTTAACCAAATAGCCCTCCTGTGCCTGACAGAACTGCTTACGGGATTCAGCGCTACAAGCAGCACAATCCAGCCCAGGTCAGGTGACAGGAAGGGGAAGGCCAGGATCCTACAAATGGCCAATGGAGAAGGCCAGAGGGGCAACAAAGAGGGAGACTCCCAATGACCACGGTGCCATGGCTGCAGTCTCTTTCGGAAGGATATGCCATGTTGTGAGCCAGAAGCATGATCATCTAAAGTAGGCATGTTGCCTCTCTTATTTCTTTATTAACATTTTTTTCCATTATACGGCCATGGAAGCCTGTGTTTTGTGTTGGATGTTAATAACTGGAGGATTGGGCTGCAGTGTCGGGACCCCAGTGCCAGAGAGGGTGCAGGAGCCCGAGTGAGTTTTTGAGCGCTAGAGCCTTGGCGTCAAGCCCTGATTAGTGGGTTTTTGACTGACAGGCCTAGTTAGTGACAGAAGGGGTAAGCCCACAGTGGCCGAGACCCCAACATAAAGAGGAATGTGTAAATACTACCTGTGAGGCTTGGGCCACTGTATAGGGAAGGAATGGAGCTGCAGATAGCACCCCCTAGCATTGGGGTCAAGAAAATGAGCAGCCTCCCACCTAAAATAATTAATTAATTAACAACAAGGCATGGCAGGTGAGAAGGTAGGCGGTTGGCCCAGAACAGGTGGGCAGGGCCTGTTACACCACCTGATCTCACTCTGTTGGTTCTTCACTACCGCTCTGCTTGTCACAATCAAGTCTTTGGCTTTTGGGGCTGAGGGTCCATGATCCCACGTGAGCACTCAGGCTGTTGTAGGAGACAAGAGGCCTAGAGTGTGCCCTGGTTTCTCTTGCACCACTGTTCTGGGAAAACAGTATCCCTATCCCCAATGTCAGGCTTCATTTGGGAGCATAAGGAAAGTATTATGCAGTAGGCTACGGCGTTCCCTCCTCCACCCAACCCTAAGGGCACCTATATACATGACAGAGTTCTGCCCTAAGGTAACTAGGTTTCTATAGCTCCCCTACCCCTCCTGCTGACATGCTGCAAGCCCATAAATGCCTTGGGTTTGCAGGCTTCTCCAAGATGTCCTTCCAGAGAAAATGCCACGACAGGTTACAAAAGGCATCAACACAGCCCCCTCTGATGCTCTTCCCCCTGGACTTTTGTCTCAGTTTTGAAGATGTCCAGGTTGCAGCTCTAAATGTGTTGCCAGCTGTTGGTAGGATCTTTGTCCATTGTTTGCCAGATAAGCCCCATGCCCAGGGCCTACTGCAGCTTTTCCTGGTTCCCTGTACGGGTCCCATCTGGGCTGTTGCATCCAACTTTGGGCTCCACAATTTAAGAAGGATGTGGAGAAGCTTGAGAGAGTCCAGAGGAGAGCCATGCACATGATCAGAGGAGAGGAGAATAGGCTTTAACGAAGATAGGCTGCGAGCTATGGGACTCTTCAGTCTGGAGAGCACAGGCTCAGGGGTGTGCATCAGGATCTCGGGGAACGCCTGTTCACCAGAGCGTCCCAAGGGATGACAAGGTCCAACAGTCACAAACTCCTCCAAGACCGTTTTAGGCTGGCCATAAGGAAAAACTTCTTTACTGTCTGAGCCCCCAAGGCCTGGAATAGACTCCCTCCAGAAGGGATGCAAGCACCTACTCTGGACTCTTACAAACTATTTGGACGCATATCTTGCTGGGTCCTTTGGCCCTAACTGACTTCCTGCCTCTGGGGCAGGGGGCTGGACTCAAAGATCTTCTGAGGTCCCTTCCAGCCCTAATATCTATAAAACCTATGAAATCGGTGTTAACTGAGGTGACATGCACCCCCTCCCCTTTCTTTCAAAGAAAACTGCAAGTCTGAGGAGAAGGCCAAAAGAGGAAGAGTTTGCTTACCACTAAGAGGAACAAAAGCAGCAAAGAGTCTCCAGGCAAGCCCCCAAGCTGCAGAGAGATTGGAATCTTTCACTTCTCTTTTTTGCAGAGGAGGAGTTTCAGCCTTTGGGGATTGGGAGATGGGGAGGTGGGCTGAATATAGCACTTTCTTTAACAAGGCACACTTCCTGCATGCAGGAATTCTCTCATTTTGCTCTCTGTGGCGTACAAAAGAAGCTGACCCCTTAAGGAACAGCATGAAAAAATGACCGAGGAGCACACAAGCTGAACTGCCCAGTGCACTCTTCATGCGGGATAGCAGCCCCAAAATGAGCAGTGCTGCAGAGAACTACAGGGGTTTGTTTTAGACTGTTTCCTGTGCAAGGCAGTATAGTGTTTACTAAGTGGCTTGAAGAGAAACAGCAGGGAAAAGGAAGAGAAGAAGGCATACACAGACAGAGGGTACCCCTTCTCTGTGCAGATAATCAGGGTTTGAATTATGGGGGAGCTTGGGGCGGGGGGTGGAGCTGAGTCCCCCGATAAGAGATGAGAGCCACCTATAAGATTTGAAAATCATTTGGGGTCTCCAATTTCATTAGGGCATTATGATGGGTAGCCCAATTTTTTTTTGCTGCCCCTCTTCCCCCCTTCCCAAGAATCAGAGTGTAACTCAAACCCTAAAGGTAACTCAGGTGATTTGGAACAAGGATTAAACTCACCTGGATGTGAGCTTTCCACCAGCAAAGCCCTAGCCACATCACTGTGACTATGGTGGACCCACACTCATCTTTCCTGGGGATTCCCCACACTTGTCTGGGGGGTCATTTGGTGCTTTAGTCACTATATATGTATGGGTAGATTTTGTCACTTAAACTTACCCCAAACCAGCTTTTATTGGGGAGGGGTTGAGATGTGTCATGCATAAATATCAGCTTGAATTTGACTTACTAATGTGGTGCTCTGTCTCTATGCTCAGCTGATGTCAAGCTACAATAGGTTTTATCATAATTATGTTTGCATGAACCATGGCATTCGGTAGGAATGTATTATTGTATTTTTATAATGTAACTTTGCGTAGGCAGTAAAACAAATGCTAGTTGTCAAAAGTGCCCCTACCAAACAATAGGTATTTACACTTCAGAAAAATGCTGGCTGGCAGAAGGGAAATTAATCTCTGGGAGTTCCCATGTAATTATATATACATGGAGATTTTATTTACATCTGTAAATGCAATGGAGAATGCCAACAGATAAGGAAGGTATAAATCTAGCCTCACTTGGTGACCCTGATAAAAGACAGGCCAGTGTAAACTGAGTAGCTGGCATGCCAAGAGGTTTATAAAATAGGTTATAAAACTTTTTGTACACAAACTCTGTGCTTGCAAAGAAAAAAAAAGGTGGATATTGATTAAAGTGCATTCATTCTTCATTTCAGTCAAGACTGTATCTTCTGATGTAAAATATGATGCTTCCAACTTACTTTATCCTACCTGGTTCTCTATTAGAAACAAAGTCTCTTCCAACTTGGCTTCCCGAAGCATAAAAGGTGAAGTTTCATTTCCAGAAGAAAGATTTAAAAAAGACTCCCAAGGCAAAAAGGGGCACTTCTGTCACCTGGCAGGCCAGGGAGGGCATTAATGCTCGCTATACGAAAAAGTGCTGATTTGGTGTTAAGTCAACAATAACAGCATAACTTTTTTTCTTGGGACAATAAAGGTCTCCCTGAGTACTTGGCCAAAGCTGTTGTGGGTCTGACAGGCTCAGCTGAGCCAGGACCTAACCAGGCTCATTCTTTTCCTGATAGCAGATGATCCGCAGGGTCCAGCGTCTGTATGACGGCCATAGGTTGAGCTGGATGTTTGTCTTTGTTATCATTAGGGAGTGTGTAGAAAGGCTCAGAGGAGGGACAGAGCCTGCCAGGGCTCATGTATAAAAACAGGTGAGAGGTGAAAAACAACAACAACCCTTTCAGAAAGGTACGTCCTAGAAACCCAGCTTGTTTGGAGACCAAACTGGTTAGCTGGGTAACACTGTAAAGTCAACACTCGAATTGAAACTATGGGGTACGCATTTGTGATTCGCAGAGATTTCTTCTACCCGAGCAGCAGTGTAAAGCAATCATATTCAGCACTGCAGTGTCTCTCAGATCTATTTTTGTACTTCCAAGTGTATTTACTGTCAGTCACATTTATTACCTTTTGGTTCATATTATGAAATAACTCGTGTTCATTCAGTGCTTGTTCAACGTCCTTGGACTCTCAGAACAGCAGAGACTCCCTGAAGAAGGGTGATTGCCCCCGAAAGCTTGCAGGGAACATTTTCCCAGCTGCTCAGTTGGTTTGATAAAAGAGATCACACCTACTCAACCGACCTTGCCTGTTAAAATCCAGGCACTCTTGGGATACTCGCTGTGCTAGGCATAAAAATGACATTTATACAAAGGAGGGGGTGCTAGCAGGTATCCACAGGGATTGCTTTTCTACCAACTGCAATTTGTAGTCTTAATTCTTACTTTAATGTCCCGTTGTCCAGAGGACCAGCCAGACTTCTAGGTCTCGCAGGCCGCTCCAGGGCAGAGGAGACAGCTGGCCCGAGGCAGGCTTCTCTGACGTAATCCTGAGACACCCACAAGCAAGTGCAAGCCGTCACGTCTTACACACAGGAAAAAGGAAAGGACCAGGGCAGTCGGGCACACAGCCTCTTCTAGCTGCCCCTGCTAAAGATGCCCCCTCCTCGGAGAGTGGTTACTGCATGTGCGCAGCCCACAACCAGTGGAAGGGAACATGCACCCCCTCAGCCAACGCGGGAACTAGGAGTTGTGGTACTGGCACACGTGGCGGCTGCGGCGGGAAGCAGCGGGGTGGATGCTGGATGCTGGACGCTGGTGGCGGAGCGGCACCGCTGGGAGGGGCTCGGCTCGGAGCAGTGGCCGGAGCCGGGCGCGCTGAGCCCCCTTCCCCGCTGCCCGACCCTCCCGGTCTGGGCCGGGGGCAGGAGGCGCGGTGGGGCCCACGCCAGCCCACTCCGCTCCCGGGGCAGTGCTGCAGCCTGCCGCTCTGGAGGGCCATCAGAGGGGCCCTGGCCATGGCCGTGGTGGCGCTCCTGGCCGCATGGCCCTGGCAGGTGGCTGGTGAGTCCCCCGCACTCCCGCCCTCTTGTGCTGCCGGTGGGTGGGATGAAGCCAGCCCCAGGGCCTGGGACCCTCTTTGCTTCTCCCTCTTGGGCTCCCTGGGGTGTTTGCCATCCATGCCCCTTCCTAGGGCCCTGTTGGCTTCCTCTTGACCCAGCTCCACGGGCTGGAAAGCACTAATGAGATGAAGCCATCTTTTTCCTTCTCTAAGCAGCTTTCTGTTTCTCTTGCTGCTGCTTCTGAGGATGCTTCTGCAGGGGACGCTGCTGCTGCAGTGGCCCGAGGTTTCAGAAGTTAACTGTGAACTGGCACTTCCTAGACCCTGAGGGCTGGAGGCTTAGAGGAAAAAACCCTGTTCACTTTTCCTATCAGTATCCACTTTGTGTTGAGGTGTGTCACAGGCCTGTTGGGTGCACTCAGAGACTTGGGCATGTGGATGTTGCCTGGTGACACTGCCCAGAGCTATGACTGGATGAGGGATGGAAAGATGGCCTCACAAGTAACAGGGGTGCTCTTGGACAGAGCCTCCTTCCTGGTTAGCTAGATGGCCAACTTAGCTAGGGCTAAGAGGAGATTCGGTAGGAGGTCCCAGGACTTAGTGGAGCTATGGGTAGGGAGTGCATAAACAAAAAGGTGCCGGGATTAGTGTAGTCAGAGCCTCAGCAAGACCTTCCTGAGAAGGCAGTGAAGGGTCTGGTGCACTTGATAGATGTGCCAGCATCTCCCTCTGCTCACAGGAGGAGTAGGTGTCAGTAGAGCAGATGCATGCTCATGGTGATGGCTCCACGGAGGAGTCACACCTGTGTGACACAGGCTTATCTGCGATGCCACAGGGAAAATACGGGCTTATGCCCATGAGAAAAAACTATAAGCCCCCCCTAAAGATAGAAGCCATTAAAGACACAGTAACTAACTTTTGGGAACAAATAGAAAGAAAATAAGGAAGGGGATGAGGGTCACAGGTTAATAAGGTGCTCAGAAGGGGATGCCAAGCAGAACATACTGGCCAGCATACTCACCTGGGCCCACCCTGGCCAACCTTCCATTCCTGGAGATGGAGATGGCCATGTTGGTTAGATCCAGAAAGATGTTGACCAGGAGGTCCTGGAACATGGTGCGGCCGCAGTCAGAGAGCGCCTAAAAGAAGGTGGGGGCAGAAGGTGCATCCAGAAACTCAGCAGGAGGTTCCAGAGGAAGCTTCAAGCTGGTGCACTCCAGGTAGGCCTGTGCCAGGGTCTTGCTCTGTTGGCAGAAAGGGCAGGCGTCAGGGGGTGTCCGTGAACTGCACCAGATAAACATCCACGGGGACAGTAGAGGATCTGCCAGTATGCGACAAAGGTCTATTTATTGCCTAGGGACCCTGGGCCAGTGCCCACAAGGAAACACTATAAGCCTCCATTAGAAAGGGAGGCCATTGGATAGATAGCCGACTAAAGACATAGCAGGGACAGGAGTAAGGATCAGATATTTAAAACTAGTGTGCCAAGGAATGACACTGAGCAGAGGACACTGGATAGTGCCTACTTGTCCTCAAATGAGTCCAAGGAGCCAGTGGACACTATCCAGTGATACTCTGCCTGGAAATGGGATTTCATGAGTGAAGGGAAAGCGGCCTCACAGTTCCCAGGGACCCGTACGGCCAGAGCCTCCTTCCTGTTAACATATACAGTAGCTTGACCAGAGCCAGGAGGAAGTTGACCAGGAGGTCCTGGAACTTGGTGTGACCATGGACATGAAGTGCATACATAAGCAGGTGACGGGAATAGTGGAGCCAGACCCCCCACAAGAGACTCTGGAGGAAGTGGTGCAGGGGCTGCAGCCTGGCACACACCAGGTATGCATGTCCCAGCATCTCCCTCTGCTTACAGAAGTGGCAGGTGTTGGCGGTGTCCAGGAACCAGGCCCAATACATACCCGTGGTGACAGCTCTGTGGAGGAGCCTCCAGTGTGTGACAAAGAATGCCGGGCAAGGTAGACCTACGGTCGGACCCACTAAATGCCAGTTCTTTTGTTTTTTTGGTTTGTGCTAGGACTTTAGCATCTAACAGTGTTATTCTATTAAAAGTTTGTTCACTTCAGTTGGCCAGAGCAGAATAAGTTATGCCAGTAGGAACACTTCCATACCCATATAACTGCATCCACAATATGGAGCTTGTCATTTTAACTATGCTGCCAGATTTGAGGTAAAACCGCTCTTGGGAGTAGCCACTGCTGAAGCCTTATTACTTATCTTACCAACGGCATTTGTGAAGGTATTCAAGGAAAGCTGACTATAACTGCTGAAATGGGAGCTGGCCCCAACCAGGACTTCAGCTGGTCTCCCTTCGGTTGTTGCTCAGAACAGGTTGGACCATTATCTCAGGACGAATTAAGGGTCTGAGAAAGTAATGGAAGACTGTTTTACGTTTCCTAGGAACATGCTGGGCTCTTGATGTGTCAGAAGAATGCGCAACCTGCCCAGAAGACTGGATCAGGTTGGATAGCAACATGACTGGAGGACGATGTTACTATTTTTCTAGTGAATCTAAGGATTGGGATACCAGTAGGGACATCTGTGGCTCACATAATGGCACTCTGGCTATGATAAAGGAGCCGCTAGTACGGGACAGTTCAACAGTAATAGCAGCTTCAGCTGCATCATGAAGACATGGAGGAAGTCTGGCTGCAACTGGGTCAAGAGCAGAGCTATCATAAACAACGGGACAGTGCTTGTCTCCACGTGCTTGAGTGAGCACAGCAAGTGCAAATCTGTCTTTTTCGTGACAAAAAAAGAATAAAGGGTTTAGTATAATCAGGAAAGCCTATAGGGCAGGTGCTTGCGACAGAGCTTGTTTAATAGAGGCAAAAGCGGCTGTGGCTTCTGAAGTCCAGGGCAAAGGCTCAGGGATATTAACAAGAGTCAGGTTTTGCAGGGGCTTCACTGTAAAGGCATAGCCAAGTATCCACTGGAGGCAGTAGCCAGCCACGCTTAGGAAAGTGCGCATTTGGGATACAGTATTTGGTCTAGGGATTTTAAGAATAGCTTTTAGATGCCTTATGGTCTTTTAGGGCAAGAGAGGTGAGGAGAGTTAAAGAATCAGCTTTACAGGCTTTAAGGGAGGTAGATGCTAAGAGCAGATCATCGACATTCTGCACAAGCACAGAATTTTCTTTAAATATGATGTCATCTAAATCCTCCAGAAGTTGGAAAAAAAAGAGAAGGGGATTCAGTATAGCCTTGGGGCAATCGAGAACAGGTATACTGAAGTCCCTGACAGGTGAATGTAAAGAGAAACTGGCTATCAGGGTGTATAGGGATAGAGAAAAATGCAGAACACAAGTCAACAACAGTAAAATAACAGGCATTAGGAGGAATGAAGGACAAGATAGTGGTTGGATGTAATCTAATTTTTACAAGCTGGGCAGTATGGATTTGCCCTACTTAATTAGCATGTTGAGACCAGAGAAACGGAGGGATAGCCTTTATGATTTCCTCTTGTGACACAGAAAGATTAGGGGACTCAGGCAGTGAGCTAGCTAGGGTAGCAAGTACAGCCATTTCATTAACACAGGGAACATCTAAATAAACACCATTTGGAGAACAATAAATAGTACATCTGAGTTTACAAAGCACATCTCTGCCCAACAAATTAACAGGAGAACAAAGACTGAGGAGAAAGGCATGTTGATCAGAAACAGGGCCAAGAGAAACGTGTCAGGGTTGGGAAACAGGATGAGGAACTATCTGATTTGAAATTCCTACAGCGTTTACAACAGCAGAGGAGAGGGGGGCTGTAGAAAATTCTTCCACTCGGAGCATAGAGCGACTTGTGCTGGTGTCTACTAAACATTTTGTAGGAGTACCCCTTATTAAACAGGAAATGAAGAGATCCTCTTGATCAAGTGAGAGACGTGGGGCTGTGATGATGTTATCATTCCTCAGGCTGTTCTCACAGGAGGCTTCTTGATTTGGGACAGAAAATTGAGTGAGAGGAGGTGGTGGCTGGTTAAATGTCATCCCCGACTGGCCAGGCCGGTGAGGACGTGGAGCCTTCCAGTGTCCTGGTTGGCCACAA
>JAGPOW010002530.1:15873-47647 GCA_030014935.1 Caiman crocodilus | reverse complement strand
TGTGGATTCCTTTTTCTTTTCTTGGCAGGCGGTACAGTAATTAGCAATGGTGACTAATTCTGTAAGCATCTTAGTTTGCCAACCTACAGCAATTGTACGCAGCTGTTCCTGGACTTCAGAAAGAAGTCCTTGGACAAAAGCAGTGGCAACTGCTTCCGGGGCAGTTTCAGTTGCATTTTCAATGCCAGGATGTCTTTCAAATATGAGTTTCAAGTGATCCATGTAGTCTGCTGGGGATTGTTCTCTGTTTTGCTTACAGTTTTTTAATTTGGCCCAGTCAGTTTTCCTGGGGCAGATTTTAAGCACGGACTCAAGGCGTTCTCGGGCACCTACTAAGCGACCCCCCATTCCGGGGTCTTGAGGAGGCCAATTAGACTGTGCAATGAGGCAGTTCTGGACCTCGGAGGGCAGAACACTTCTCATTAGTTGGTTTAAATCTGCCCATGTCGGGTCATAACAATTGATTACAGTTTCCAATTCCTCTCTAAACTTCTGGGGTTCTTCCCTTTTATTGGGGAATTGCTTGACAGGGTTTAGGAGATCTCCTGGGACTAGTATGGAGGTGGCACACTATAAAATCAATGATGTCTTCTACAGATTCATTCTCAGTCAATTGTGGATAAAGTTGTGTTGGTGCTGATAATGTTGTTGATGGGGAATCCCCTACTGGCACATTTTTCTGTTTTATTTCCTTTACCTGAGATTTTAGTTTTTCTTGGGAGTCCTTAAGGCCCTGAACTTGAGGTTCTTGACGTCTTTTGGAGCTTCTGTATACAAATCAAAAAATGTGTCCCACTGAGTCTGTGCTGTTTTACTACCTCTTGACTCAAAGGCTCTGCGGAGATGAAGGATTACTTAAACCAAATGTTCCCTCCAGAGGAAACTGCAAGCTAGAATTGTCTCTGGTATACCAATTCCATTTGCCTAGAAACAGACAACTCTTATGGCCATAGTGTGTGTATATGTACAATCCTGGAGTCCCTTTTGGCGAAGCCAGTATGTCTTTAGACCCTCTGCTCCCCGTGTCTTTAACCTCAATTCACACAGGGCTTTCACACAGGAGAGGCTTATTGAGGGTGTCCAGTCAGGTTGAGATTTTCTAGTTGCACAGTAATGCTGTGGCTAACGTCTATAGCACTGGTACACAGAGTAGTAACTCACTGTTAGACACGGCTCATTCATGAGAGCGGGGGTAGGGAAGATTCGTCACACAACCCTGATCCCCTTCAGTCTAAGAGTTTCCATCTTGCACCCTTGCTTTCAAAGACCACACAGAACAAGTGCAGCCGCCTCGAGGGCGCCAGACAAGGTTTGCACTCCCAGCTTCAGAAAGACCTCATAGTTCTTTACAGAACTTAATTCACTCGGGGAAACGCATTCACTGACAACAGCAACACAGTTTCAAACTCTCTTCTACTCCCAGTTCCTACTCACATAGTGGGTCTGACAATTCTGGCAGCAAAAGGGTTGGGTAGGGTAAGCCTCAAGCAGTGAACAGGAAAACACACAGGCAGTTTCTCACTTGAAAGCCCCAACAGAGATTTCAAAAGATCTCTTACCTTAGTTTGGTGCCAGGGCGTGAGTGAGGAGACGGTCTGTATCTCAACTGAT
This sequence comes from Caiman crocodilus, assembly GCA_030014935.1. Lineage (NCBI taxonomy): Eukaryota > Metazoa > Chordata > Crocodylia > Alligatoridae > Caiman > Caiman crocodilus. Next base: position 46,036 of record JAGPOW010002530.1, on the reverse strand, counting down.
CACTCCGGGTGTCTCTATCCGAGTTGCGGCAACAAATTGTCGAAGAACTCAAACCTCGCGTTGTGGTTGTATCAGAATTGGCAGAGCCATCTAGGTTTCTTTAAAGCTATACAAGTGATCACAGGGAGGGTTCTCAAAGAACTCTGACCTCTGCAAGTTTACAAGTGTATTTATACGTTAGACAGCGAGAAAAGATGCAGGGTTCAGACAAAGCAACCATGAGAGCAACAGAAAGATGTTGATCATTTGGTTGTCAAACACAAGCTGTTTACTTTTCAGCAAACATGTTGTGTTTTGGAAACAGCTATCAGTGTTGTGGGGGTTTTTTTGGTTCCTGGAAAGGAGGAGGTAAACATCTGCACACATACAAAACAAGGCATGAAGGTTTTTCCTTATCTTAGAACATTTTAAAACACATAGCATCAGCATCTTTTTCTCTTCTCTTTCTCTCTCCTCTTAGTCAAGTAAGAGGCCTGGTTCAACTTATTTCCACAAAGGCAATGCCACCACCTTTTCTCTGAACCCTGTCCTTTTAGGACTGTGAAATTTCACCGAGTGTTTCGTTTTGACATTATTTCAACTTGTTTCAAGCTCAAAAATGTGAAATTGAAATGAAATGAAAGACTTAGAAACAAAATGAGGACACTCAAAACATTTTGAAAGTTCTGAGTTGCAAAGCTGGGCTTGCTTGCAGGGAAACAAAGTAAGGAGAGGGAGGGGGTAGAGTGGGGAAGGACTGCTCTGCTATTGTTGTGTAGCTGGCCAGTGACTGTGATCCTTCCCTGAGGTCCCTTCCAATCCCAGTGCTCTGGGGTAGGCACGGAAAAACAACTGTACTTTAACACACACACACACACACACACACACACACACACACACACACACAGAGTCATACATGTCACAAGTTTTGCTTGTCAGCAGCTTCAGGTTCAGTTTCCCAGAAACCCCTGCACCTATCTCCTTGAAACTTGGCAGGCATCATGGCCTGCCCCTTTTGTAAAGGGGTTACAAAACAGAAGTCGAAATGAAACGGTGCTGTTTGGCATAGCCCTACTGTCCTTCTGAAATAGAGTGTTGGTCATAAGAGCCATCACACCAATCAGACCATAGTTTTGTCTCCAGCTGTGATTTTTAGCTCATTTTGCTTGTTGTCCATACTTCTTGCTTTTGCACTCTTGATAGAGTCCTCCTCCTGAGACTGTCCGTCCATTGTCCAAAGAATCCAAAGCCTTCATGTTGACACCACCTTCTTAGCCACATGCTTACTTCCATGACACTACAAGGCACTCCCTCTCAGAAGTTTAGATGAGATTTAAAGAACATTGTTGGGAAAACTCAGGGAGCTGAAATGACTTTGTTAGCTTTTTTAATGTGCTGTTATTCATAGCAGCATTCCTCATCCGCCATTTGGAGTCCCCACATGAGCCAGAGAACTTGGTTGCAGAATGTTATTTCCTATCGACTTGGGCCTCTACATTTCAATTGTTTTTTCTGGACCTGTTTATGTTAAATGCTTTATCCTTCCTGTTTCCAGGATTTCATTCTAAACCTCTTCTATAACGTGATGCTGTGTTACAATAGCAGAGCTCTGGGTTTATCTTGTGAGCCTTATGTAGGTGTTTGCTCTCCTACAAGCACTCATATTGCACAACACTCAAGTTGAGAACCACTTTGTTAGACCATGGGTGACAAAAATGTAGTCCATGAGCTGGATCCAGCATGCCAAGCCATATTGTTCAGCTCACAGGATTCCCCACGGGTCTGGAGATCAGGCACCAGGAGGACTGGTATTAATTGCTAGAGTTCCTGGAGCTACAGTAGTTAATGTTGCTATTCCTTGTGCTGCTCCAAAATGTATAATTTCCCAATCCCATGGGCAGATGACCCCACTCACATGCTGGAATGGCCCATGGGGCTGTATGAATTGAGCACCACTATATTAGACTGCTTGGCAAAGACACTAGAAGCTGTAACCTCATTGCTTAGACAAGTCAGGAAATCGACCTAAACCTAAAAACAAGGTACTCTGTGTGCATTTGATTCCCAACTGCACATTGAGAATGACTGAAAACGCACAAGGTAAAAGGACACAGAGTACCTTTGTGTCTCTTCTAAAGAACGTGTCCTCTGGCAAGGCCAGTCCTTTGCACTTCACTTTTAAATATTCAAATATTTGATGTCTGAATTTTTAACATGGACTATTTTAACTGTATCTTTTTTGTTGGATAAGTAGGTCACGTTCTCTAGGTGCATCTACAAAAGGCATTTACTGTATAGCTGCCTAATTAGCTTGGCAGTAAATATCTCTGCATCTACATGTGCAACCTTTTTAGGTTGTAACAAAGTACTAAACGCTGTGGAAGATTAGTATTAGTACTTGTAAATACAAGTACTGTCTTGTGGCAGAGGTTTTTTTAGTGTGCAGCAGTGCATGTGTAGAGTATGGCAGGGCTGGTTGGGGCACAAGGGTGATCCAATGAGGACGCTGCCTCCTGGCTAGTTCTGCACTGAAGCATTGTTGTGCCCCAGCCAGCCCCTCCACAGCACTTTGAGTTGTGGGGAACAGCCCTGGATTGGCAGGCTGATCCTTTGGGCCTGAGCTGTTTCCACTCAGCTCCATGTGCTGCATTCCCAGGTGCATATTCAGACATAGTGCCCGAGAGCAATAAAGTCAGTAAGTTCTGGCCTTTCTTGTTTCAGGTTAATAGCACATGTAGGTGTGCCCACTGTCCCCAGTAATGTGCCTATTATTTTTCCAGTACATGAAGAGATTTTGTGATGGGGGAGGGCCATATGCAAAAGAAGCAAAAAAGGTTAGTGAGATAGTGGGCTTTTATACTTCATATGTTACATCTCTTGAGCGTGAACCCTGTAGTATAGCACTCCATTTAATAAATTGTCTTGTTCAAATGACTTTTTTTTGTTACAGCGCTAGCTGCTACAGTTGTTAATTGTATTTGCCTGTATTTTTTTTTGCTTCACAGAGCAAGGATTTGTATTGCATCTCTGTTAGAATTTGATTAAGCAGTAATTCAGCTAGAATTAATTTATTAAATCCAGAGGCCAACAACAGTCTTACAGGTACTTTAAACAAATTTTCTACAATACTGTAACAGAATGCTAACTATATATTGGATAGTAATACTGCAGCACTAATTAATACATCCACACAGTATTTAGTTAGAAGCATTTCCAGTTACAACTGGGCTAACAAGGGAGATTTCCATGGCGGCTGACTCCATCAGATCAGCTCTTGCTAGCTAGTATCCTCTCTTTCTCCATTTTATCCCTCTAGATTTCTCATGTCATATTTTGAGTTCCAGAAACTGATTGGATCTAGACTGAAATTCCCTCACAAAGCTATCTATCTGATTATTCCCAATACATGTAATTTTCTTACTGTCTCCATTTATTCTTGGGTTTTTTACCAGACTTTCCAGAGTCAACCTTGTCCATCCACCTTATCTTCCACATTAGCATTTTGGCACTCTGTATGTCTGTCCCTCAAACCATAGATTCATGGACTATTGTCTTGCTTTTACCCAATATAAGCAAACATCCCATCCAGCTATTGCAGAATTACAATGCATTTTATAATTCCTATTGTCTCCCAGTATTAACTGATTCTAGGAAACTACCATTTGTGGGAGACCTGAAAAAGAATGTATTGCATTCAAATGCTTGTTTAAGTTGATCCAAATCATGCAATTGGTCCAATAAAACATATAATGCACAGAAATTCTCACCTTGTGCTGTATTTAGGGTTAATTGCCAGACAGCTTTAGGCCTCTATTGGCAATTTTAAAACATCAGTAAAAGCCTACCCCCCAACTATTGAACAGAATACTATGCCTTAACTTAGATATTTTGCAAATCCCATTAGTGTCTGTACATAATGGTCAAGAGATGCCTCAGCACAGCTTGTGTTGAGCACATTATGAGCATGGGAGCAGGGGATTACCTCTGTGGTGTGGGAAAAGTTTCGGTGCACGGTCAGAGCCGGCCAAAACCTTGCAGCTGCACCAGCGGGTGCATGCTTGCGTTTGACTTGCATTAAATTATACATACGTGTTGGTTGGCAATTGGCCCGCTGACTGAATAAGAGGCTTGGGCAATGCCCACCCAAAGTGGAGGAGAGCTGGGACACGCATGAAGAAACATCCGCGTGCGTTTCCAAGCCACGAAGGAGGCCTGATCAGCTGACAATGACTCCCCGCCGGATTCATCTGATGCCCCATACCCTGCGTGAGTGTGAGCTTTTGTGTGCCTGCTTGAGTTTTTGTAACTTCAAGGAACGTGCCTACAGCCTAAGGACTGTAAGTAAAGTTTTTTCTGCTTCCAACAACCCGCGTGTCTAGCTCTCTAATTCCACACTCAGCCATGTTTTAACTGAAATAAAAGTGCATGGATTTTTTTTTTTTAATTATGAAAATATGTCCTGGAGAAGCTCTTTGAGGCAGGTCCTGTCAGACCAAGCTACAAGTGAGTGGGGCTCACCAAAAAGTGGTGAGATCCAATGCATGACTGGGCGGTGAACATCAAGGGCTATAGGCTGTAGGCGGAGATGGAACTGGGACCAGCAACCCGGATCAAGGATAATAAGAAATCCTTTTTTAATTACATAGTGGGTAAAAAAAATAAAAGGTTCCGGGTAACGTGAGGACTCTGCAGGACATGCTTGGAAATCTGGTGGTCTCATCAGATGACAGAGCTAACCTATTTAACAATTCCTTTGCCTTCATTTTTCTGAGCAGGGACCAGGTCATCCCCACACCAGGATCCCCAATGGTCCCAGGGGAGGCACAGCTAGGTCCAGAGTCAAAGAGGACCTAGTCAGGGAACATCTGGTGGGACTGGACTTGTTCAAATCAGCAGGTCCTGATGATCTCCACTCCAGAGTGCTGAGAGAGTTAGCAGAGGTCATTGTGGGAACCCTGGCATGGCTTTACGAGAACTCGTGGTGCTCTGGCGAGGTGCCAGAGGACTGGAAAAAGGCCAATGTGGTCCCCATTTTCAAAAAAGGGAGGAAGGAGGACCCAGGAAATCATAGGCCTGTTAGTCTTACCTCAGTCTTGGGGAAGCTCTTTGAGAAAATTATCCAGGTGCACACCTACAAGGAGTGGGTAAGCAGAGGAGTGTATGCTTAGGGGCAACCATCATAGGTTCATTAGAGGCAGGTTCTGTCAGACCAACCTGGTGGCCTTCTATGATCAGGTCACAAAATCTTTGGATGCAGGTGTCATGGTGGACATAGTCTTTCTTGGACTTTATGAAGGCCTTTGACACTGTCTCTCACCCCATTCTCATTAAAAAAAAAACCCTAGGAAACTATGGTGTCGATGCCTACACAGTCAGACGGTTCATCAATTGGCTGGAAGGCCACACCCAAAGAGTGGTGGTAGATGGTTCATTTTTGACCTGGACGGATATGGGTAGTGGGGTCCCCCAGGGCTCGGTCCTTGGGCCCTCACTGTTCAACATCTTCATCAGTGACTTGGATGAGGGGGTGAAAAGCACCTTGTTCAAATTTGCAGATGACACTAAGGTGTGGGAATTGAGCAAGTTAGAAGGGAGGCACAGGCTGCAATTAGATCTGGACAGGTCACAGGGGTGGGCAGATGAGAATAAGATGGGATTCAGTACTGACAAGTGCAAGGTACTGCACCTAGGGAGAAAGAACCAGAAGAACCAGCAGCATACCTACAGGCTGGGGAACTGCCTTCTCATCAGCACAAAGTCAGAAAAGGAGCCTGGAGTCGTTATAATCTCCAGGATGAACATGGGCTGTCAATGTGGGGATGCAGTCAGGAAGGCTAACCACACCTTGTCACGCATCCACAGATGCATTGCAAGCAGGTCCAAGGAGGTGATCCTTCCCTTCTATACAACATTGGTCAGGCCACAGTTGGAGTACTGCGTCCAATTCTGGGCACTGCACTTTAGGAGGGATGTGGACAACATGGAGAGTGTCCAGAGGAGGGTCACTTGCATGATCAGGGGGCAGCAGGACAAGCCCTATGAGAACAGGCTACGAGACATGAGCCTGTTCAGCCTCCACAAAAGAAGGCTGAGAGGGGATCTAGTGGCTGTCTATAAGCTGGCCAAGGGAGACCAACAGGCAATGGAAGAGTCCCTTTTCCCCCAAGCACTACTGCGGGTAACAAGGAATAACGACCATGAGTTGACAGAGAATGGATTCAGGCTAGATATCAGGAAGCACTACTTCACAGTCAGGGCAGCTAGGAGCTGGAACCAACTTCCAAGGGAAGTGGTGCTCGCTCCTACTTTGGGGGTCTTCAAAAGGAGGCTAGACAATCACCTAGCTGGGGTCATTTGACCCCAGCACTTTTTCCTGCCCATGGCAGCGGATCGGACTTGATGATCTGCTCTGGTCCCTTCCACCCCTACCAACTATAAAACTATGAAACCTGGTGGCCTTCTATGACCAGGTCACAAAAGCCTTAGACACAGGTGATGCAGTGAGCAGAGTCTTTCTGGACTTTAGGAAGTCCTTTGACACTGTATCTTACCCATTTTCATTAAAAAACTAGGCGACTTTGGTGTCGATGCCTACACGGTCAGATGGGTCGGTAATTGCCTGGAGAGCTGCACCCAGAGAGTGGTGGTGGACAGCTCATTTTTGACCTGGAGGGATGTGAATAGTGGCCTTTCCCAGGGCTCAGTCCTTGGGCCCACACTGTTCAACCTTTTCATCAATGACTTGGGTGTGGGGGTGAAAAGCACCTAGTTCAAATTTGCAGATGACACTAAGATGTGGGGAGAAGTGGGCACACTAGAGAAGAGCAACAGGCTGCAATCAGATCTGGACAGGATACAGGGCCGGGTGGATGAGAACAGGATGGGTTTCAATACAGACAAGGGCAAGGTACTGCACCTGGGGAGGAAGAACTAGCAGCACACCTGCAGGCTGGGGAGCTCCCTTCTTGTCAGCACAGAGGCAGAAAAGGATCTTGGAGTCATTGACTGTGGGCCGACAATGTGGGGACGCAGTCAGGAAGGCTACCTGCACCCCTGCCTCGATCACACCCACTAGCCTGCGGGTAACACTGCCACCACCCAGGGATAGGCTTGATTCTGGCTCTGTGCACCCTGGGTAACACAGGCCTAGTAGCCCTTGAGGGTACCGGATCCACTTCAAGCACTTGGGGGTGCTTCTGTCAGCCAGAAGCACAAGTAATGGTCTCCCTTAGGCAGCTGAACCAAGGGGACCCCAAGACATTATCTAGACCCACTCCTAAGCTAGGTACAAAGGACAACTTTATTGGTTACAAGGGGCAGGTTTGGAATAGGGTACAGGATAGACCAATATCAGAGAAATCCCATAGAGCAAACTGGCATGGCTGGGTAGCCTTTGATCATGCATCTGAGTTACTGCAAGCTATATATCTAGTTAGATCTCAGGTAACTTATTCACAAGTATCATCCAGAGGCAGGTGGAGATTCCCTCTGGAGGCAGGCGGTTCCCTGATCATGAGTTTTGAGGGAGAGCAAGTTCCAGATGGTCCAGCTTCTCTCTCTCTGAGTCTTCCTCATGGCTGCTGCCTCTTCCTCCTGGGTGTCCTAAACTTATATAGTCCTTTTGACCTCATTTACCTGGCCAAATGGAGGCCAACACCTGTTGGGTGTTAGCCAACCAATTTGAAATGCATCACTAATTGCTGGGCAGACTGACAGTTCCTAGCTCCCCAGGGTGTCCAAGCCCCTCACCCAGGTATGTGATGCTGTCACGTGGGCAGAGGAAGTAGGTTTCCCCTCTCCCTCAGGAATGTACCCAGCTCAGGTTACCTAAAGTGATAGGATAAGGTGTGTACCCTCTGCAGGGCTCATGTGAACCAAATTGCCACAGAGCAGAGTTTTTGGGGAGAAATGGAGGTAGCCTTCTGCCACACTTCCAAGGGAAGTGGTGCTGGCACCTATCCTGGGGGTCTTCAAACGGAGGTTAGATAATCACCTTGCTGGGGTCGTCTGACCCCAGCACTTTTTCCTGCCATGGCAGGGGGTTGGATTTGATGATCTGCTCAGGTCCCTTCTGACCCTACCAACTATGAAACTATGTGACACAGAAGATGATCAAAGAGCTAGCTTTTTCTAATAATCCTTTAGGGGGGAAAACATTTATATTTGAAAGGGTACGTGTAGTGAAAAGGACAAATGTACTGTTGGGTTCCAGGGCATGGGTATACATAAGTTAACATGAAATTATATGCTTATTTTTGTCTCAGTTTATGTTTCTGTGGTTTTTAAAAATGCTTTATTATTTCAAGTAATGGAATAAAGATTGACTTATAACTGTCTTACCATGACTATAATCTTTTTCCGATAGGTGTTTTCTAGTCAGTTTGTGGAAATTGCTGGACAAAAGGGTGTAGCAGCAACACTCCTGACTTTGTGGGCAAGGCCACAGAACTTCGTGCAGCCCAAATGATGCTGCTGCCTCTGTAAAAGTGCTGCCAGTGAGGATAGGGGAGCTGCCAGGTGCCTAGCACTCCTGAAAATCAGGCAGATGCTTAAACATCAATGGACCTAATATCAGAACCCTACTGTATCTCTGTATAGATATAGCCTGGGGTTCAAAATATAACACGACCTCTTCATAAGGGAGTCAGAATACTGATGTTTGATTATAAACGTCTACATCGAATTCTGCTGCATGCTCTGTAATGCCATGAGCCCGTTGTTATAAGCTAGGGGCTAGAGATCAAGTGTTTTCCCTCAAGCCTGTCTCTGTCCTCATGTGGGTTGTATTCTCTTTTAAAGATCTGACCCGGGAGCTGTGCAGACAGCAATTTTATGGATATTTAAGGACTACCTTTATGATACGATTCACACTTCAATCTTAGTTTGGATTCAGGCCTAAATAGCAAATTTTCCCCTTTGCTTTTTATGGACCATTGGGGAAAGAATATTTATGAACCTGTAAAAGCATATGCATTAAAAAACCCAGAACAAGCAACCTTCCTTCCTTTTTATGGTGGGTCATTTCTGAAATGCTGAATGTTGCTCCTAACTGGAGTCAGTGAAAATGAACTGAAGCCTTTTCTGTCCCTTTTGCCCTAGAAGACTAAGAATGACTTAGTGACCCTGAACCTGGAGCCTCACCTTGCTTGGCATAGTCATACACCCCCATCTGTCATTTGCTGAGCTGAGTATTCGGGTGAATATGGGTGATCAGATGTGGGCCTAGCTACCTGTCCACACCTTGCCACCAAAGTGGCCAGCCAGGGTCAGTTAACCCTTTACCCCTTCCTATAAAACTCCAGAGCAGGAAGTATCTGGGCAACAATGTTAACTTTGTACTCAGGCTGCCTCACTCTTGGCTTGTTCCTCTACTGGCTTTTTGACGATTTCATAGATTTCATAGATTCATAGACAGTAGGAGCTGGAAGGGACCTTATGTGATCATTGAGTCCTGCTCCCCCGTCATAGGCAGGAAGTCAGCTGGGTTCAAGTGATCCCAGCAAGAAAAAACATCCATTGTTTTTTTAAGAGTCGAGAGTAGGTGCTTGCACCACCTCTGGTTGAGTCTGTTCCAGACCCTGGACACAGCCAGAGATGAATTCTCCGGCTACCCAACTTGGTTTGCCTGTGGAACCTGGATTTGGCCTGACCCTTTGTCTCCCAAACCTGACTGTCGTTTGATGCCCTGGAGACCTGACCCAGCTGTCTTCCTGATCCCGTGCTCTTCCCGAACTCTGGTCCTCTTACTAAGTTCCCTAGTTGGATTTTCTGGGTTCCTGACTCCCGTACACTCAGAGTCTGCGCACTCCTCTTGGATCATAGTTGCTTCTTCTGACCCTAGGTGACCCCCAAACCTAGCCACCCACAACCCAGCATAACACTAGGCTCTTAACTTATATCGCAGGACCCCACCTTCTCCAGGGTTAAACAGTTCTACATTTTTTTTTCTGTAACACTTCAGGGACTTACAGATTTTACATACCTTCTGAAAAGGGAGTGCAAGAGAGTGTAAGTGGCTGGAGCGGGTCCTCCTGACCCTTCTCTGAGAGGGCAAGGTGAGTAGTCGGGGGAGTAGGACCTGCATAGTGCATAAACAGCTCAAAATTTCACTTACCACAAGAAGTTGGCTAGTTAGCCACTGTAAGGAGAGTTGCATCTGGGTCCTATTCACCATTCACTTAGACCAAATATTTCCACAGCATATGAGTTGCTGCCCTTGTTGGTTTTGTGAGGATCTGAGAAGCAGCAGGTAGAGCCAGACAGGCATACAATACTGCCCTTTGACTATTTAACTGGGCATTTTGTGCCTGATCCTATTGCACCTGTTAGGTGCCTACCTGCGATCGTAGTCCATCCTAACTGAGTCCTTGAAAAACAGTTAACACAAAAGGTAGGGAAGTCTTTGTGCTCCTCCTCACTGTTTTTTCATGACTTAGTCTTAAGGCTAAAAGGATGACAAGATACTTGAGTGACAGAGTTGACACTTTTTTCAGGCAGTTAAGCAGAATGGAGTATGGTCATATTCCCAATCCACTTAGGGGCTGCATCAGTGCACTAGAATCTGTGCCGTGACCTCAAAGAACAGGTAGATAATACAGCTCTGGTTTCCATTCCTCTTGCACTAGTGAGGCACTTGTACTACATGAGGTGAATGGCTCAGTCATTTAGGATCATGCACATAAAATGGTATACTGGCTTAGCTAAGAATACTGCTCAGCCTTTCAGATCTTCAGTGGGCCCAGAGGAGCACATATCAGGGGAGGCAACACCTCAGACATAAAGTATGCTGCCTATATCTAGTCACAATAGCATCCTGAGAGTGATCTTGTGCCTAGCTCAGAGTGCAGGAGTTCAAGGGTATCAAACATATCGCCTGTGGGCTGGATCTGGCCTGCAAAGCCCCGTAATCCTGTTCCTGGTGCAGCCCCTGCTGTTGCAATGGGCCATCCTTATACTTGGTGCCCGGGACATACTCTGCCTGCAGTGCTTGCCGGGCTGCACCACCCACTGCACGTGGTCAGGACAGCATTCCAGGCTGGCCCAGAATGATGTTGCCTGTGCTGAATCAGGGAAGCTGGGGACATGGGTGACTGGTGCCTCCCGAGTCAGGGGGAGCACTTGCCTCCCCAGCGGCAAGTTGGCACCCGGGGGAGAGGGGGTCCCCCAGTGGCTGATCATGCCAACCGTGGGAGGATCACGGGCATCACTTCTCCTGGTGTCCCCAGTCCCCGACTGGTACTTTTAAGGTGGGCCTCAGTGCTCTTGCCTGCCTCCCTGCCTGTGCTTAAGCAGGGACCACTACTGTTGGGGGGGGGCTCCTATGCACCCCCTCACATCGCCACAGGTTGGGGACAGGAGATGACTGTGATCTGGCCTGCAGACTGGACTCCTGCTGCTCATCCAGGCCAAAGGACCACATGAATTTGACATGCTTGCCTATCACAACAGTGGGTTGGCATGCAGAGTATGCTCAGATGGTGCCTACAGAAGGTGTGCTGGCATGGAGCTAGCGAAGTACACCTCCTTCCATGCCTTGCACCTTCCAGGCTTCAGGTCCTGCTCCTGTTTTGACAGCAGGAAGGGCAGAGTAGCAGCAGTTGTACACAGTGTCAGAGTAACACCTGAAGGGTTTGCTGCTGTAAAAGGAAATTTTGCTTCATGTTTTTTAGCTGTTGAAAAATTTGGTTTAAATGGCTGCTCAATACATGGGTTGGCAGAAAAAACACAAAATAAATTGAACCCTCCCCCCTGCAGTGAACCTCTTGTCACTGCTCCTGCCCAGAGCACAGTACTATCTAGTTATGACTTGGTCAGAGTATGTAAGAGGTTTAAAGCTTGGTTACTATATCCCACAATTATAGCACATGTATGAAAGGATCTAGTGCTAGAAAAAAAAGTGCTATAACAAAGAATTATACACAGTAAATGAAAACCATAAGGGGCAGGTCCTATTCCACCTATTGGGCTAAGTGGACTTATGTGCTGAAGCACAAGTCAATTCTATGTGCCTCAGCTTCCTGATCTCCTTTTATAATACATCATGATCATCTCAACCTTAAAAGCAAGTCATAAAAAGCAGTCAGGAGAAGGAGGACCTGTTCATCTTTTGCATTAACAGTTCTTCAGAAAATCCAGCAGGGTGGGGCAGAATCACACTTAGGCACTGAAGTCTTCTTACATGCATGAGAGGTGAAAAGCAGCATGGGTCTTGGGGTGCCTATGGACTTGGCGTATGTTCAGAAGCAAACTTGGAGAGGTTTCCTCAGTACCTAATTCCACCCCGATTCATTTTGGATCCAACTCTGTCCAACTGAAGCATAATCTCTGCATATATCCTCAGTTCCTCAGAGGGAGACAGAATAAACCTAGTGACTGAGAGATGCTTGAAGTGGCACATGGAGCTCCCTGAGAGAGGGAGAAGGGCGTGCCCACTTTTGGCCCACCATTCATAGTTTCATAGATGTAGGGTCAGAAGGGACCTTGTAGATCTTCTAGTCCGACCCCCTGCTGTGGGCAGGAGAGAAAACTGGGCTCAAATGACCCCAGCCAGGTAAACATCAAACCTTCCCGTAAAGACCCCCAGGGTAGGAGCCATCACTTCCCTTGGAAGTTGGTTCAAGATCCTAGCTGCCCTGACTGTAAAGTAGTGCCTCCTGATATGTAGCCTGAACCTACTCTCTAGCAACTTATGACTGTTATTCCTTGTTACTCTGGAAAGCACTCGGGAGAACAAGGTCTTTCCCAAACCCCGCTGGTCCACCCTAGTAAGTATATAGATGGCCACCAGGTTCCCCCACCCCACAAAGCCTTCTCTTGCAAAGACTGAACAGGTTAAAGTCCCGTAGCCTCTCCTTGTAGGGTCTGCCCTGCTGTCCCCCGATCATGAGAGTGGTCCTCTTTTGGACCTTCTCAATGCTGTCCACATCCTTCCTGAAGTGCGCTGCCCAGAACTGGATGCACTACTCCAGCCGCGGCCTGACCAGTGTCACTTAGAGGGGGAGGATCACCTCCTTGGCCCTCCTTGTGATGCATCTGTGGATGCAGGACAAGGTACGGTTAGCCCTACTGACCGTGTTCTTGCATTGTTCATCCATATTCATCTTGAAGTCAATAATGACTCCAAGATCTCCTTCTGCCACCATACTTTCGAGAAGGCAGTTCCCCAGCCTATAGGTATGCTGCTGGTTCCTATGGGCCAAGTGCAGCTCCTTGCACTTGTCAGTATTGAATCTCATCCTATTTTCATTTGCCCACCCCTGTAACCTGTCTAGGTCCTGCTGTAATCTGTCCTTCCCTTCTAGCACACCCACCTCACCCCCAAATCTTGATGTTGTCTGCGAATTTAAATAGGATGCTCTTCACTCCATCAACCAAGTCCCTAATAAAGACATTGAACAGTGTGGGCCCAAGGGCCGAGACCTGGGGGAACCCACTACCCACTTCCCTCCAGGTCGAAAATGACCCATCTACCACCACTCTTTGAGTGGAACCCCGCAGCCAGTTTGCAATCCATCTGACTGTGTCGGCATTGATGCTGCAGTCACCTAGCTTTTTCATGAGAATGGGGTGAGGGACAGTGTCGAAGGCCTTCCTGAAGTCCAGAAAGACTACATCCACCACCAAACCTGTGTCCAATGATTTTGTGACCTGACTGTAGAAGACAATTGGGTTGGTCTGACAGGACCTGCCTTTAATGAAACCATGCTGGTTGCCCCTGAGCATCATCCCCGTTGCTGGCCCTTCACAGTTATGCTCCTTGATAATCTTCTCAAAGAGCTTCTCCAGGATCAAAGCAAGACTAACAGGCCTGTAGTTGCCCAGGTCCTCCCTACTCCCTTTTTTTAAAGATAGGGACCACATTGGCCCTCATCCAGTCATTTAGCACCTGACCAGAGCACCACAAGTACTCATAAAGCCATGCCAGGAGCCCTGCGATAACCTCTGCCAATTCTCTCAACATCCTGGGGTGGAGAGCATCTGGACCTACTGATCTGAGCACATCCAGCCCCTCCAGAAGTTCCTTAACTCTGTCCTTCCTGACCCTAGGCTTGACAGACTCTCTCCTGAGTCCGTCTTGAATCTTGGTAGGGGAGTCCCGGTCCCTGCACAAGAAAATAGAGGCAAAGAAATTGTTAAAGAGTTCCTTATCTGCCTTAGCTTTCCTAACAACCCCCTTACAGACCCGAGCAGTGGAGGTATTCCTGCTTTCTCCTCTGGTGTGACCACCAAATTGCCAAGCATATCCTGCAGGGGCCCCACATTACCCAGGACCTTCTTCATTCTCCCTATGTATTTAAAAAAGGACTTTTTGTTATCCTTGATCCTAGCCCTAGTTCTGTATCTGCCTTAGCTTTCCTAACAGCCCCCTTACAGACCCAAACAGTGGAGGTATATTCCTATTTGGTGATAGCCCCTCCCTTCCACTGAGTATACACCTCCTTTTTGGCGATCAGGCATTCACAAATGCCCTTGGTGAGCCAGGGTGGCTTTTGGGCACTCTTGCCCTTTGCTTCTTGTTGGGATTGTCACCCCTTGGGCTCTAAGTATCATCTCCTTAAGGAACAACCACTCCTCTTGGGCATCCAGTTCCCCTACTTTCCAGGACCCCAATGCCTCCCCCACTGATCTGCTCAATTTATTGAAGTTGGCCCTCTTGAAGTCAAGGGCTACTGCCTTGCTGCAGGTCCTTGAGACCCTGCACTGGATGGTGAATTCCATCAGGCGATGATCACTGTTTCCCATGTGGTTGAGGACCTGGAGTCCCCTCACCAGGTCGTTGCCTATGGCCAGGATCAGGTCCAGCAGGACATTCCCCTGATAGGACAGTGCACCCCTGTACCTTAGCCAGGAACCTCTGTGAGTGGTCAGACCTGGCTGACTGCTCCTCCCAGCAGATGTTTGGGTAATTTAGATCACCCATGACAACTACATCCCTTGCCATAAGTGCCTCTGCAAGCTGACCCAAGAGTTTGCAGTCCAGCTCTTCCCCTTGGTTGGGAGGTCTGTAGTAGACCCCCACTGTTAAGTCCCTTGTGTGGGTCATTTTCCAGGAACCCGAGGCCTGCCTGGTGACACCAGCTCCGTAACCGCCGTTTGACCTCACCAATGCGAGGTCTCTGTTGGTCAAAGCACTTACCCAGGAAGTGAGAGGCCTGAGTTGTGGTCCTGTCCCAGGCTGAGAGTGTTTGAGCCCACATCACCCACCAGGAATGAGAAAATGTAACATCCTTTCTATGCCCCCCAAAACCCACAGTGTGTTTTTGGTGGGGAGGACCTCGGCAGGCGGGGAGGGCTGAGCGGTGGGAAACATTACACTTTCAAGCATCTGTTTTCATTCACACTTCTGAGGGAGGCCAGAAGCTGGCTGGCCCCATAGATGTGTTTGTTCAAGGGGAGATCTGAAGGAAAAGCGGACAGGTGCCAATCAGAAAAAGGTGGCCCATGTCAGTTCTTATTTACGTAAGTACGTTCTGCACAGAATGAAGTAGCAGGGAGCCACAGAAAACTGCGCATGCTGTAGAGCAGTGTTTCTCAACCTGTGGTACGCGTACCCATGGGGGTATGTGCGACATGGGCAGGGGGTACATGGGTGCTGGGTTTGGAGTTTGGTCTGCTTCCCCGCCTGGAGGGTTGCAGGCATCTTTGCCTGTTCATCTTTGCCAGGCCCAGCTTTTTGTCAGGAAGCCTGGCAAAGAGCCCATTTCACAATTGCCTGGAAAACCTAAACACATTTGTTTTCTGATACAATTTAACAGGAAGGGCTTTTAAGATTGCCATTAGCCTTTCTTACTCTCAAGTCAGAGATGACCCAGCAATAGAAGGGAGAGGAGTATGAAGAAAAGGAGCCAGGTTTTGAAACAGACAAGTTATTGAGATACAATCAGAGCCACACAGTGACTATAGGCACTGCTACAAAGCTCTGAGGCCGCACTTTGATTAGAGTGGGTCTGAGAACTGTTCTAATTAAAGCACCTCAGTGTTTTGGGTATCAGTAGCCTCATACTTGAAAATGGTGGTAGGGGCGCTTTGTCCTAAAGCTTATACAGGCAGTCCTCGACTTACAACGTTTCGAGTTACAACATTTTGCACTTACAACGTTTACAAATTGACACCGTTTCAACTTTCTGATGTCAGTTTTGACTTTACAACATTTGATCTGATGCCAAGCCACACCTCACCATATATTAGCATAATCTGACTATTTCACCTTCAGAGAGATAAGGCTACAGCCCATTTATGGATGCAAGCTTAGGAACAGAATTAAGGAGCAGTTTCAACTCCCTTAATGCTTATCTTTCTTAAATATAAGCTTCAGGTCGTTTCACTTCTGTTAATTATTATCTTTCCCGATGGTTCCCCAGCCCTTTTTAGCAGATAGGTTGTTACTACCACGCAAATTATAAAAAAGACACAAGAGACACGTTACAGCCCAAACTTTTTATTCTTGACACCCTAAAGCACAAGAATGAATATTATCACAGTTGTGTCTAGCTACATACAAGAGCACAATGCAAATTCTCACCTATACCATCTGGGGACATTCAGGAGGGGAGGTTCAGGATACGCGTTAGACTGGCAGGTTGTCTTGAATTTTTCGAATTCTTCTGTTTCCCTGGACCATACGCCATATATTTATGTATGGCTCGTTCTGATTAAATATCTCTAATTGGATTATTCCAATGTTTTTGTTTAACTGAAACTTGAGAAACTGGATAGAATCAAGGGGTTGGGTTTGTTTGGGGTTTTTTTAGGCGGGGAGCGTTAATATAGACTAGTAGTTGTCAAGGAGTTGAGATTTATGTCCTTGTGAAAATTACACTGCTGTTCTTCACTATTCTGCAATGCTGCTTGCCCCTGTCTTGTTTTGATTTCACCTTGGTTCATGATTTTCACTAAGAAGCCTGCTTTGATTTTGTACCTTATTTGAAAAACTTAAATATATTCATTATAGCAAAACTACACCTTACGTAGTTGATAACTTCAGCTATTATTGGCAATAATTTCAAGCTAACAGTATGATAAATTATATTTAGATTAATATGAAAGCATTTATAATATGCCTCCCTTCAGGATTTTTGCTCTAAGTTGACCTTTGCAGACTAGACTAGCTGTCAGGTCCACAAATGTTCACTCTTCAGTCATTCAGAAAAAAAGGCCTGAGGTCCTCCACTTCAGTCACACTACCATAGTGTAACTGAGGGCCCTTGAAAAATGGTCAAGGCTGTCAATAGGGACATACGCATTTCCTCTTTACCATATCCACTCAACCAGAATGCACTATCATTTTAATAGAATTAAAATTAAATTAATTCTAGCTGGCTACATATCATTCTTATCAAAAGTTTACGCCAGTTACTGCAATTGTTATACTTAACTACTATTAGCACTTTACAAAAAACACTATTATCTGCATATGGTCTAGCCCAATCTTGGTGGCCTTGACCTGCAAATTTTGCTCTAATTTCCTAGGCTACCACATATTGATTATATTTTCAGCATTCAGCCCAGACAACTGCAGGCATATATCTATAACTTACACTTAAAGCTACCTCCCGAATCTGCACCTGTCATTGTGCCGTTTCAGTTAGACAAATCAAAAACCCACACTGACACATGAAGATGTAGCAGGAAGGTTGCCTGGAGTTCTGGGGCTTGAACTCAGGCATATTCTTCCCTTGTCTTCTTCCTCTTCTATTTCATCCTTAACAAATAAGGGGGAAGTTATTTAAGTAACCAGGACCAGAACACAATTCCTGTTCAGCGTCTATATGTCCATATTGAATCAAATCCTAGCTCTCTCTCACTCTCCTTTCTCAGTGAGAAGAAGCATTCCAGCACCAGGATCCTTTCCTCACACAGTGAGAAACAAACTGGCAGAAACAAGGCCCTTTATCCCAGTGCCCTGGCATGGCCTCCACCCGGGAGAAGAGGAAATACTTCTTGGCTACACAGCAGGCATAATCCGAGGAGAAATAATGCAGGGCTCTTTGAAACATCTTTTCAGCACAGGGGCTGCTCTCCCCAAAGGTGTCAGCGAACTCCTTCCTACACCCCTCCAGGGACATGTAGACAAAGTGGAGTTCCACGCAGGACTCACACCCCATCAGCAGGGAGCTCTTCTGCAGCAGGCAGTTGCCCAAGCCAGCCGCTTGGGACATCTCCAGGAGTTTCACATTAGGTAATTTAACGTTGTAGTGGTAAATGCAGCTGACAAGTGCAACAGTGGTGACTAGGACCAGGGCGAGCAACATATACCCAATGCACTCATACACCCACATAAACAATTCCTTTTCTGGGTCTAAATTTTCTAGGGCGAAGAAATAAGTATATATTAAGGTTGCAAACAGACAGGTCCAAAAGACAAAAAAACAGATGGCAGGAGAACAAGGGACTGTCCTAGAGGAAACCTCATTAATCATCTGGATGGCTGCCCTGTATGACTCAGGATCATTGCTCACCATGCTCAGCTGGTCTGGGACTACGTCACTGAATATACCCCCTGACCGTTTCAGTATACAGTGCTCATTCACAGCACGTAAGGTCAACAGGGTTTTCCCGTTGTAGAGGGATGGGGGGTTGTAAGGCACCATGGTGGCATTCTGCATCTGGTGATTGGGAGTGCAGATCACCTTGCTGACTTTGAAAAAAAAATGCACGTCATTGGTGTCAAGGTAGGTCAGGTGGGTGAGGTGCAGTGGGACAGAGCAGCTCTGCAGCATGACGGGGATCACAGGCTTCCTTTCAATGCAGTCTCGGAAGATGGACAGGCTGGTCTCCAGCAAGGACCACCGGCTCTGGACAAAGTCCGGGCTCAGAACTAAGAGGATCTTCTGGCTTCTTTGGATGGACTCAACCATGTTCTCACTTAAGGTTTTGGTAGGCATGAAGTCCCGCTCATGGAAACACACCTTCAGCTCAGGAAGGGTGGCCTCCAGCTTCTGAATCAGTCCCTGGGCCCAAGCTGAGTCTATGCTGCTGTAACTGATGAAGATGTGGTGAGTCTCGTGGGCTGTCAGGGCTGGCACCTCAAGGAGTGTCTGTGTTTCTTGATATCCTCTGATTCCTGCCATGGAGGACTGGGAAGAGCTGGCCTCCCCTGCATCTCTGTCTAGAAGGGGTTCAGTCTCCTTGCCCAGATCCATCACAGACCTTGGTGAGTTCTCTGCAAATGCAAATCCGAAAGCTCAATAAGGAAATATGTGAAAAATTAACTTGCAACATCAGGCCTCCTCTTTCACACCGCCCTGTCCTGCTAAGGATGGCACCTCTCACTTCCAGTGTGCCAAAACTCTCTGGGCTACAATGCCAGTCACTGCTTACCCTAGTCAGCATGTGCTTATTAGGCTAGGCAGCTATTTGATCTGGCTTTGAACTAGGCTGCTTGGATGCCAGCCTAAAGAAGCCAGCGGTTTGATCCGGACATGCTGCTTTGGATGCCAAAGGATCCGAAGCTTCTCCAGATCGGAACGGTCCGAAGCCTTGCACAGCCCTAGTGCTCATGCAAGTAGTCCTATTGAGGGACGGGAGAGCTCATGGAACTGAGTGCTTACCAGCACCACTTTGAGAGCAAAATCTAGCCAATATATAGTGACCCTGGAGTGTCTCAGGCAGTCTGACACCCCCTGGTACCCTGCTCTGGCCTGCTTACCTCTCTGGGCATGTGGTGCACTCTTCCAGCTTTCTTGATTCTTCATTTCTTGATTAAGTAGGTTGCTAGATGGAAACTCCTAATCTGTTTAAGAGATCTCTGTTCCTCTTTCTCTCCCTCTGTCTTCCTTGGCCATGTTCCTGAAAGAGGTTGTGTGCCCAGCCCCACCCTTGTTGCAATCTGCTGCACTCCCTGGCCTCTCAGCACAGCCTGGCTGTGGCCTCTGCAGAGTCCAGGCTGCCCTTCCTTGCAGTCTGCAGTCCTCAGAAGGCAAATCAGTAAAGCTTCAGTAGCTGCCTAGGTGCTCACTGTGGTCGCTTTCTGCCCTTTCAGCCACTCCCATGCCTCATGACTTTTCAAGAGGAATATGAACAAATCATGCAACATAAAGCTTTTATCCTCAGTCTCAAAATCCCTGCATAGCTCCTTCCCTGAGCCTGGTGGCAGGAACCAATCCCAGGATCCCTCCACCGGTCTAGGCTTATAAGGCCCCTGACCACTCTTTTTCCAGACACCTTTACCTGCTTTTCTCCCAATAGGCTACTACGGTTCTCATCAGCAGAGGCTAATGTCAACTGGGGCCAGCAGGGACTTAGGTCAGCTTCCAAAGCCGCTGCAAATGGATAGTCCCAAGCAAGCATATCCTCAGATGTGCTCCACATAAGCAGAAGCCAGTGGCAAGTTTATCTGGCTAGAGCATGCCAAGGTGCAGGCATGCCCTCCCACCCCAGCACTCCAACCATGGCTCTACAGTGGTGGTGAGGCCTTGGGAAAAGGTATATCAGGACCACACACCCAGCCACCTTTCTGGCTGCCTGTGCACTGGCATAGCAGAGCAGTCTGGTGGCAATGCAAGAAGAACACATGATTCTTTCTGTAGGGACAGTGCAAGATGCACACTGTCATGGGCTCTAAGGAGTTGGGGAAGGGCCATGATCTCAGCTGGATTTCCCCCTAAAGCCCTGCAGCTCCACCTTGTCTTCACCACACACCCATGGGTCTGTGGTACAGTCAAGTGTTGTATCTCATCTTCCTCAGACCTGCCTAAAAAACTCTAACCTTGGCAGAGAGCTAGCCTGCAGTATGTCAGGGCTTCTAGTTCTGAAAGACATTGAGGAGTCAAAAGTGTCAAAACTGTTTTTGAGGTTTTTTAATCATTAGTAAACACTACAATAAACACACTTCTAGCACAGTTCAGAAAATGCCACTAAGGATTACAAATGGCACTGGGCAGCTCCCCCTCTGCCTCTGCCTCTGCCCTACAATCTTCCCCTTGGTTTAATCCCAGTTTTGAGAATGACCTTCTCTGCAGGTCCAAAACTACTGCCAGCTGTCAGCAGGACCCTTGGCCATCATTTTCTGGCCAAGCCCTGTGCCCAGGGCATGCTGCACCTTCTCCTGTTTTCATGTACAAGTCGTGGCCAGGTTTTACAGGCTTTTTAGTAACAACTAAAACCACATTAATCCCCACCCTCATCTTTTATAGAAGAATTATACATCGGAGCAGAAATTCAAAGTAAGAAGTTGCTCACCGTGAAGAGAACCAGATCCAACAAGAGAAGTCCACACAAGTTCCCAAACTTTCAGTGCTCTCTTAGATGTCTCCAGGGGTAACAGGTCAGGGAAGACAGAAATTGAGTTCAGCAGACATGACCAGTTCCTCATTTGAATGTACTTTAAACTTCTTTGTAAATGAGTCTGTCCCTGTTAGATGGTTTTGGGAGTGTGGGTGGAGGCAGATAGGGTGGGTCTTATAGAGGAAAAAGATTAATTTTACATCTTCCTGGACAGATAGTTCAACCCCTTCCCTTCATGCAGAGGAGGTGGCTTTGATGCAGTATGATGGCCAGAAGACAGCCCTGAGTGCTTTATTGGGATCAGTTTGCCTACATCTGTATTGCAGTAAAACTCAGAGGAATCACTTGTGGCTATAGGGATGGGTAGAAGGTCACACAGGGGTGCCTGAGAAGTGATTAGGTTTTGAACCCTGAGCTAAAGCTGAGAGAACTAAAGCCCTAGCCAGTGAAGCTGGAACCTAAGAGGGGATGAAATAAGGAAGGACCTAGGGATCCGGGGGTTGGCCGATGATAAGAGGGCAGATGGGGAGGTCATGGAGGGGGAGTGAAAGAGTACTTAACTATTTTAAGGATTAAAAAAAAAACAATAAAAGAATGTAGCTTTTATGTCTTGTTCATTTTATGTACCTCTTGTGTTTCTAAATGAAAGCAAAATGACCAAAGAAAGAAAGAAGTTTTACAGATTTGGACTTCTTCCCGCCACTCCCAACCCTTTTTGTTTTCAAACCAAGTGGATACAAAACTGTCAGAGCTAAGTTGTTAAAAAATGCCTCGGTACAGCTGCGTTTCAGCACGATGTGAGTACCCAGTGCAGGGATTTCCCCTGCGGTGGGAAAGAGCCCTTGGTGCAAAATTGGCTCCCACCAAAGCTTGCAGCTGCACCATTGAGTGCATGCTTATGATTGGCTTAGTGTAAATTATGCACACGTGGCGGCCATCAATTGGCTCACTGGCCGTACAAAAGGCTTGGGAAGTTTCCGCCCATGTTGGAGGAGAGCTTCGCATGTTCGTTAGGAGAAATCCTTACTCGCATCTCGGAGCCACATTGGAGGCCTGATCAACCACCAACAACTCCCCGTCGACGAATTCCCGAAGTACCCCATACACTACTGTGCCACAGAGTTTTCTACTTTCTGTTTTCCAACTCTTCAAAGCACGCCTACACTGCATACCTCGATACAAGTCCCTGTATTGCAGCTTTGTAAGCAAAGTTTTTATTTGCAACTGTCACACGTGCTGTGCCTAATTCCACTCCATTGGCAGTCCCATTCTGGCCAATTTCTTAGCCTCCACAAAAACAACAGTCAGGAACCTCATGGTACTTTTAGCAGGCAGCTGATGACTCTTTGGAGGATGAATGAGATGGAGACCCACCAGCCTTGGGGAAGACTACACATTTTAGACACACATTGATTTTGCCTTAGAAAAAATGGTCAAACAGGAGGGGACAAACCAGCTAAGAGGCAAGGGTGGCACTATGCCCTATTTTTTAGGGCATTTATAGTAAAAGTCCATGCCTGATGTTAAAAAGATCCTATTAAAGGTGCTGCTGATGAGAGTTAGAAGTAGAATTAAACCAGAGATTGCAAAAGTTCAAGGTGGTTTTGTTGAAGTTTGAGGTACAATATATGCTATCTTCATGGTACAGTATGGTACATGCTTTTGGAGACGGAAACAAAAATGAAAAAGGACCTTTTCTTGTGTTTTATTGATTGTACCAAAGCTTTTGATAGAGTCAAATATGAGGAGTTAATGAAAATGCTGGAAGAACTGAATATTGATGGTAAATACTTGAGATTTTTAAGAAACCTTTATTGGGAATGTACCCAGTCAGGGCAGCGAAGCAGGTGGCGTAACAGTCGTGACCACCCTGCATAAGCTTAACACTCAGCTTACACTCCTCTCCAGGAATCAGGAGCATTTTCCTCAAGGGAGATCCCTTTCTACTTTCCTGCCATGTCTTGATTGAAAAGAAGAAAGAAATAGGAAGGGAGACTCCAGAAAAAATAGATGGCACCCTTTCCTCATGTAGGCTCTTCTTTGTGTGTGTGTGTGTGTTCCTTGGGGTCCTCCTCCTCTACACACCAACCAGATTTTATCTATAGAATAGTATATGATGGAATGGTAAATGCAACCTTCGTCTGCACAATTTCAGCCCACGTAATGAGGCGAGCTTGACTGGACAGGAGTGTCATCGAGTGTGGCCTCTGCTACTCTCTGGAGGGGTTAAATAATTTCAGTACAGCTTGTAAGATCAATTCATAAGTCCTGTATGCACTAAGAATTAGTTTCTAACTCAAATAGTTCTGGATTTAGTTCCTCAGTTACAGAACTTACCTTATAGTCCCACAAGAAACACTCTGTATATGTCAACTGACCCCAGATCTGGGCCTTTAACTCTGTCAGCTGCAATCACAATCAATTAAGCATGTATAGATAAAATCTATTCCAGTAATCCCACTTTGAGACTAGTGTTAGTATCCCATATTAATCTATACTTTCAAATCAATTATTCATAGGCAGATATCAAGTACAATTAGATCCTCTCCTTGAGCAGGGCTGCTATATAACTACTCCTCACAATGCTTCTCCTAGCATTGCCATGAACTGTCCTGGTCTTTGGGAGGGGATAGCATCTGACAAAAGAAAAAACCAAAAGAAGATGTCATCTCTCAAGCACTTTCAGTCCTGCGCAAAGTGGGGTATCAAACTCATGTGGCCCCTGTTACTGTCCAGTCTGGATGTGGGGTCCACCAATCGCCCTGGTCTTCTTCAACCAAGGCCTCCAAGGGTGAGAACCCCTCCATGTTCTCTGTCTGCAGGCTCCGACACACTTTTTCCATGTCCTGGGTTCTCCAGTTTACTAGGCTCTCTGCGCTGCCTCCATCTGCCTTGGATGCTCCTCCTCTCCGGATGCAGCTTCATGATGTTACTCCGTGCATGTCCCCCTACATGCAAAGAGCATGTAATCTTAAAATGCAGCTGCGACTGTGTATGCCGCTCCATCTCCAGGGATCCGGCATCTACTGGTAAGTTGTGCCCATCACCAGCCCTTACTGGGCTAGTTTCCCCCATGAGCTGAGGCCTCTCGGTGCGGGCTTCGCCCCTCCCATGGAACGATCGGCCCCTCACGGCATGCCAAGGCAACAGGGGCTGAACTGCAGCAGTGAAGGTCGAAAATGAACTAAGTGATTTCATTCAAATTAAGAGAAGCAAGGCTGTGTCTTTTCACCTGACTTGTTCAACTTGTACAGTGAGAAAATACTGAGGGAGATGGAGAATTTACCAAGGCTGATCACTGATGGACAGAATTTGAACAACTTGTGTTGTGCTGATGACAGTCTTAATAGCTGATTCAGAAGAGAAGCTGCAAGAAATCTGAGCTAAACCTGTTAGTAAAAGCAAGAAAGGGTCTAAGTATCAAATGTCAAAAACAGAATGCATACTAATTGCCAGGGATCCTGGTTTTCCCTGATAAAAAAAAATCACAAATGCTCTAAAAAAAATTGCAACCTCTCTGATAAAAAACCCGAAATCTATGATTAAAATGAAAGGCCCACTACAATATGCCCCCCCCGCCCCCGCACTGCTGGTGCTCCTCACTCCCCTGCCAGAACCCCCTGGCCCTGCTTGTGCCCTTCAATCCCCAGCACAACTGCTTGTATCCCTCACTCAGCCCCACAGCCCCTTGGCCCTGCTCATGCCCCTCGCACCCCACAGCCCCTGCCTCCCCACCCCCATTGGAGGTGGTCCCCATTACAGTGCCAGGGACCCAGGCCCACAGCCCCCGACTCCCAAAAGAAGGCAACAGCTGCTGCAGCAGAGCATAGCCCGGTTCCCCCAATGCTACCTGCTGCCTGCGTCCTGTGGGCTTGGGTGGGGTAGGGCCAGCTCCCCACCACAGCACATATTCCTGGGAGGTAGAGGGGACACATGGCCCCCAGATCTGTGTGCAGGCCAGGGGTGGGTACATGCTGCAGGCTTGGGCTTCTGCCATGCTGCCCTGACCCTGGGCAACTGCAGCCCAGCAGGTGTGACCTGGCATGGCAGGGCTGCACAGGAAAGCTGCTTGCCACTGCGAGCTCTGTGCTGCCTGGCAATGCATACCCTGTGCACACGGCTGCCGTGAGGAGCACAACCCTGTGCCACCATCCCTATTGCAGTCGTGCAGGCAGGGGGCACGTACCAAGGCAACACAGAGCTCACAGCAGCAAGCAGCTTTCCTGTGAGGCCCTGCCGTACCCTGATGCACTGGGCTTTACCTGCCGGGCTGCAGCTGCCCCAGAGGAGAGCACCAGGGTGGGAACCCAAGCCTGCAGCCGGCAGCCTGCCCCCACCCTGCACAGAGATCTGGGGGGCACAGGTTCTCCCTGCCCCCGGGAGTGCATCTAGTGGCGGGGAGCTGGGCCCACTCCCTGCCCCTGGACAGCATGCTTTGTGTTCAGAGCTGTTTCACACATTTTAGTAGTCTGTAAAAATGAGGTTTCATTTCCGACCTTTCTGGGAGAGAAAGGAATTTTAGGTAGAAGTCTTATAGTTGCTTATCCCACATGACTGTATGACTTAAGTGTTCTCCATGAGGAGAATTGGTGGTTTTTAGCAGAGAACAATTTTAGATCAAATAGGTACAAACTCTGACATTTTACATTAGAAAATAGTCTTGGCTGAAATGAAGGATAAATATATGCTAATTAATCCCCTGCTTGATTCTTTGCAGGGAGAGACTTGGCCATATACAAAGGCTTATAAGCTATTTTATAAGCCTTCTCTATATTCTAACCACCTGGGTCTTACTAAATTCTCCTGTCCGTTGTTAATGCCCCTAGTTCAGGCCAGGTCGCCAACTCCATTATCATCTTGGTAGTCTCCATTGTCATTAAGACCCCTCCAGCAGTCTGCACCCTATAGCTGTAATGATGTGTGATTCAGGCCACATTTAATTGACAAAAGAAGTGTCTCACCTAAAATTCCTTTCTCTCCCAGAAAAGTTGGAAGTGAAACCCCATTTTTACAGACTACTAAAATGTGTGAAACAGCTCTGAATACAAAGCATGCTGCAGCCTGGTTTATTAATCAGGGTGGTTAAGCCCCGAACAAAGAACAAATCAAGAAGCAGTGAGATGAAAAGGAATAAAAGAATGAGATGAAAATAAAATAAAAGAAGGCAACCCTCTCTGCACATGAAGCATGTGGAAAATGGTGTATGGGATAGTTTAACACTTAAGGTTTCTGCAATATCCTTTAAGAGAAAGATATTCCATCGGGTATCAGTGTCAGAAGGATCTTTTGGAAAGGGATTTCAGCAGAACTTTAACCATCTAATACTTATTGTACCTGAGGCTCCAAGAGATAAAACCTCTGTTCACATTAAAAGATTATGCAGAAAATAAAGGTTTAGAGAGTTTCTCTCCTCAGGAATGGCAAGTAGCTCTATTACTGCACTGAAAAGCAGAAGTGGAGCAAAGGCAGGAGAGGAACAAACACTTTCTGATTAAATGGGAAGTTAGCCTGAGACCATTTAACCGTCAAGAATGGGTACACCCAGTTAAGTAAAACAAGCAGGGAAAAATGACTAAAGGAGAGTTTCCTGTCTGTTTCTGAGGCAATGCCTCAGCCAGGGTTTTCCCAAAATATCAGTACCAGCTTCACACCATACCTAGAAACATCTTCCAATCTGGTTGGTATTTGAGACCTTTTTTTTGAGAAATAAATTACTGCAAGTCATGGAGCATGGTCTCTAGTAATTTATCATTTGTGGCATCTTTTAAAAAAACCGAGGCAGTGATACTCAGTAGAGGTGCACAGATGAAGATTTTCTTGGCTGATAGAGATAGCCGATTATTAATCAACCATATTGACCGATTCCAATCCAATAGCTGATTTACAGGAATACAGCCTGGCAGCCTCCAGTCAGTATGTCTATGGGAAGGGGGCACAGGGGAGGCAAGGGGCATGTGGGAGAAGATCAAGGCCTCCGTGGTGAGGGAGGGAGTGGGGCAGGGGCACAGACAGGGGCTGAAACAGGGTTAGGGGCAGGGTGGTGAATCTGTCCCTGGGTGGTGAATGTATCCAGGGTGGTAAATGGGGCTGAGAGTGGGACAGAGCTGCAGGTGGCTTTTCCAGAGGGGCCAGGGGGCAGGATAGGGAGGGGACGGGCTTCCCACCACTGTGTGCACCCCCAGGATTTGTGCCTCTCCTGGATTGTGCATGGCAGAGGCAGGCTACCCAGTGTAGGCTTGGGGCCAGAGGCTGCACCAGCCCCTTCCTGGGTGAGGCTGGGCCGGAGCTGCATTCCAGGTGGACGGTGGTAGGGTGGAGGCGGGGTGGGCTCAGCAGCATGGGGAGAGTGGCAGCTGCGACTATGGGGGCTATGCAGAATTTTGGTGTGGCCGTAACCCCCTGAAGTCCCCACTAGCAGCTCCCCTGCTCGGGGCACCAGGGCTCTGGAGGGAAAGGCAGGAAAGGGGGATATCCTGAGCAGAGATGGCACTAGGGAGGCCTGAGAAGGCTATAGGCACCCCAAAATTTGCCATAGCCCCCACCCTACCCCTGCCCACCTGGAGCACAGCCCCAACTCAGCCCTCACACTGGAAAGAGACTGGCTCAGCCCCTGGTTCCAATCCTGCAGTGGGCAGCCCACCCTCACCCTGTGCACCAACCTGTGGCGGAGGAGGGGACATATGTCCCCAAGCCTGCAGGGGAGTGCCATGGCAGGGAGCTGCCACTCCTCCTTATCACCCCAACCCCCTGGAAAAGGTGCCTGCAGCTCTATTCTGCTCCCGGCTGCAGGGTTACATTTGCTGACCTGGCTGGGCAGCCCCTGCCCCTGCCCACTCCTTCCCTCACTGTGGGGGGCCCTCAATCTAGCCTCCCCATGCCCCTTCCCTCCCCCATTCTCCCTCTCCTCCCCCCGAACAGACTTACTAGCATGATGCTTTTTCCATGCTGTTGGGCTGCATTCCTGGCCATGTGCATGCCGTGGCTACGTGCATCCATGTGAAACTTAGAGGTGACATTTTTGGCCCCAAAAAGCCCATTGCCAATAATATTAGTTTTCCTGTTATATGTGCAAATCGGAGCTGCAACAAATATTTCAGTACAACTCTAATATTAAGCAAAATTTTAGTTAAGCATCAAGGATTAACTGAGGAATAGTAATTCTATTAACAACAATGTCAAAAAACCAAATATTTGCATCATCTCTATGTCAGCGATAGCATACACTGCTATTGGGCCATGCTCCGATCCACAAAGCAACAAACATATAACTATTATATCTAATAAACTGCAATACAGACAGATAAGAATAAGCAAGCTTCATGTTGTTTCAGTGAGGGCAGCACTCAAACTCAGCTGCCCTCAGGGAGGGCAGAAGATACAAGGAGTCTGTTTCACATAGAAACTATGCAGGCCCAAGCTGGTTAGGCATTGCCAGGCTACAAGAGATGGGCTTTAGGGTTGTGCGAAGCTTTGGACCATGCTTCAGATTCAGAAAAGATTTGGACGAGTCGAATGCCAAATCAGCATGTCTGAATTGAAGTGCTGGCTGCATTAGGCTTTCTGAATCGATTCAGAAAAGATTTGGCAATTTGGAGCTTCAGAGGGCTGTCTGTGTGGGGAAACAGAAACTTAGACGAGAGAGGAGGAGCAGGATGGGGAGGGGGAGCAGCGAGGGAAAGACTGATATGTCAGGGTGACCAGTGAGCATGATTTCTCTCTAGCTGCCTTTCCAATTACAGTGTCTGCAGGGAGGGACATAGAAGCAGTATAAAAGCCTCTTTGCAGGTCTGCCATGCCTTTTGTAAGCTGGTTCTGTCTGGGGAACAGCATGAGAAAGGTATTGTGTAGTAGCAATCCTTGGCTTGCTTTAGACAGCTGTTCAACTTGCCTGCCCCTTTTTGTTGTTAAAAAGGATTGGGTAAGATTTAGCTTAGCTTAGCTTAGCGTGCCTTACTACTATTCATTTGTTTCACTTTATATTTGCTCTTTTTTTTTTTTTTTTGCAAACTTTGAAAAAAGAAAGCCATGTTTTCCCTGCCAGCATGAACCATTACTGTGCAGGGAGGCACATGCGCACGCACAGGCACACACACACACACACACACGCACACGCACACACACTTATAATATACATACACACATAGAAGAAAAATCAGATATTCATAAAAGAAGAAAAGAGTCAGATTATATATAGTATTTATTAGTTATTAATATTATAGTTAGTTGACATAGAGACTGAAGACAACGGAGAAGTCAGATTCAGATTGAGACTAACACAGAACTCAGGGTTTTGGAAGAAGGAGATACATCATTTTAGGTACACATTACAACACAAAAGAAGAACAAGAAGTACAGTAGTAGTCACACATTCAAATTAATAGAACATCACAGAAGAAGACACCATATATGATTATTAATAATCAAAGAATAGTCCAGTATGTGCATGCAACACAGAGGGAATAAAACACACAACAGAGTCACACTTCACGTTCGTAATTCATACTAAATAAACACATCACAGCAAAGAAGACGACATACAGACAGCACACATTTTTACATAGCTCTTAACCTTTATTATTATTGAATCAATCAAAGAAGAGTCCAGTGCATGCACACTATGCAGATGGAATACAACACACAGCACAAAAGGACTAGACACCTTACTGCACAGTAACACTGTGTGAATGGACTGACTTGGGACTAACTATAGTCCCAAATCAGTCTACACACTGTGTTAATGCACTTTAACGCCTGCACATGTAGAGCCAGCCTATTCCTGCCTCCTGTGCAGTAAGTTACTGTGCAGTAAATTTAATGCAATGTAAATGTACATGTAGATGTTGCTAGTGTTGAGTAGGATGATTCTGTAGTCTGTAGCTACTAATAAAGTATTTAACATAGAGGGCTAAGGGTCTGAAGGGAGATTAAGGACTGAACTTGAGCTTGCTTACAAAAGAGA
>JAGPOW010002530.1:301-15773 GCA_030014935.1 Caiman crocodilus | reverse complement strand
CAGGTGACCATCGACTGTAGGTCTCCTACCATGTCATTCCTTGTTGCCAATACCAGGTTCAGTAAGGCATTCCCCCTAGTAGGACCATGTACCTCCTGCGTCAGGTGGAGGTCCTGTACACAGGATAGGAATCTGCGTGAACGGTGGGACTTTGCTGTCTGCGTCTCCCAGCAGATGTCTGGGTGGTTTAGGTCCCCCATGACTACCACCTCCTTAGTTTTTATGGTCTCTGAGAGCTGCCTCAGGATCCCCAAAATCATAGAGCTTTGAATCCAGAAGGGTCCTCTGTGTTTACCAATCTGACTTTCTGCATGACAATTTGTGATTGAGCTGAAGCATGTCTTTTTAAATGACATCCAATTACAATTTAAACACAAAATTGACAGAAATTTGCAGTATCCCTTGTCAGATTCAATTTTTCTACTAAGTACCGATTCTATGTACTTTTCATATTTGGCCTCCACACGAGTAGGTAAAAGTGGGTAGGAATCAGTGTTTGCTATATAATGCAGTAGAGTTCATTGGCTGCTTTGTATCTTTTCTTGTGATTCTTTTTTGAGCAGGATGGAACGTATGCGATTAGCTTCTGTTTATTTCTGGTGTTTTGCCATCTGTTCCATGAGAATCTTCTTTGCCAATTGTATAGTAAAAAATGTGTCAAACAAATAAGCTAATTTCAGAAGAAATGAAAAAAAAATAATGGGCTAATTTTTTTTCAGAAGGAATCTTGTAAAATGTTTCCTTTAGAGTAAAAAAGATACGTTGAGTTTAGGTGGCTTATTATTTCCATAGGGATTTTCACCCCTTTGGATTACTTTAATTTTATTGTTGTTTGGAAAGAATTGTTTTATATCTTAATTATTGATTGAGGGCTAGATTCTGTTTTAATTATACTAATTAAAAGGAATAATGATCCTGCATTATTGGAGTTGCAAGGAGTCTGACAGCTCATGTTAATGGTTGTAGAATAGAGGTGGGCAATTATTTTGGGCGGAGGGTTGCTTATTGAGTTTTGGCAAGCTGTCGAGGGTGGTATAGGTAGCCCTGCCCTTTGACAGTTTGCCCCCTGGTCACCAGCGTCGGACTGAAGTCCTGTCCTAACCTCTGACCTTTGCCACTGGAAGTCCCTCCCCTTGCGGCTGGAAGTACTCCTTTTGTGAAGAGGGTTTGCCACCTTAGAATGGAAAAATAAAAAAATTGTATGCTAAAAATCAAATAGCCATAAGAATATATTTTAATTTAATTAAAAAAAAATTGTGTCCTGATTTGCATGCCTTTGTGCCGTATATGTAGAAGTGATTGCAAAATAGCTCAAAATGCAATCTTACTCTTGTAAATTCTGTGGGGTGTGCAGGGGTGTCAGGGTGGGTTGGTGTGGGGTTTGTGGGGAGCTGTCGGTGGGTGGGTGGATGTATGTGTGGGTATGGTATTTGTGGGGTGTGTGATTGTGTGTGGGGGAGGATGTGGCTAGGGGAGTTGTGGGAAAGGTTTGAGGGTATGTGGGGTGTGCATGGGAGCCTCCCTGCACACGCCCCGCTGAGCTGGTCAGCACCTACCCCTGGCCCTCAACAGCCCAGAGCCCAAGTGCCCTACAGCACCTCCCACCACCACCAACAGTACACAGCCCCAGTGTGCCCCATGCTGCCGACCCTGGGCATGCAATGGTAGTGGTGGGGACCAGCATGCGCAGCCACGGCCCTGCATGCCCTGTGCTCGCTCTGGGCTCAGCCAGTTAGGCTGAGCAGTGGTGGCAGCAGCAGCTGGGCAGAAACTGTTGCTCGGTATGAGGGAAAGTGGCCCCTCCCTCTCCCTGCCTCTGGGCAATTTTTGGTCCAACCATCCAGAGCCCGCACCATCCTGGACTGTCATTGCCACCTGTAGGCTGTCCTGTGTCTGCTCTGCACTGTCACTGCTGCCATGCTGGGCAGCCCAGAGGCAGAGATGATGGAGCCACAGGACAGCTTGGCATGATGCGTGCTCTGGGCAGCTTCACCAAAAACTGCCCAGCAGCAGTGAGGGGCAGGAGCCACTTTCCTCCACACCAAGCAGCTTTTTCTGCCCAGCTGCTGCTGCCATCACTCAGCCTGGATGGGTGAGCCTGGAGCTGGCATTGGGGCTTGGGCTGCGCAGCAATGGCATGGGAGAGAAGCTGCTGCTTAGTGTGCGGGGAAAGCGGGCCCTCCCCCTTCCACTGCCAGTGCTTCCTGGTGCAGCTGCTCGGAGCCCATGTGGAGCTGCCCTGCATCTGCTCTGTGCTGCAGCTCAAAGGTGGCTTACCTGAATTTCCTACTCCAGCACAGGCATGTACAAATAGCCCCATGGTCCCGGGCCAGAAGCTTCTGCTAGGCACAGGCTTCTGGGTGTGGGGTGGGGTTGGGCAGGGCTTGCTGCTGCTCTGCTTCCCTTGGGTCCTACTGTCCCTGGCTCCTGTCATCTTTGACAGGCAACCAGGGGCAGATAAATATTAATTTTCTAAATGTTGGGGAGGCCACAGGCTGGATAGAATGTTCTGGCAGGACCGGGTCTGGCCCTTGGGCTGTATTTTGCCCACCCTGATGTAAAATTTGATTGTACATGTGGAATGGCACCAGGTTTACACCGGTGTGACTGAAGGTAGAATTGTGTCATTGAGAGAGTCCACTGTAGTTGATCTGTTTGCTTGATGTAATGCATAACTGTGTAATTTTAAAAGCTGTATTTCTTTTAACGCCATTTATTTTAAGTGAACCTCTAATAAATCAGCTGTTTGCAGGTGTTCATCTAAAAGTCACTGCACACAGGCTGATTAGAAAATGCAGTGCTTAGCAATGAGCTAAGCTTTTCCCCTCTGGAATTAATGACCATTGGAATCAATGAGGGGACTTTTTGAGAGAGCAGTTTATGGTTGCTTGTATGCAAATAGCTCGTGATTTTTCTCTATGGCTCTTTCTCTAAAAATAAGCCTTCATGTAGCACTTGCAAATATCATGACAACTGATGGGCCAGGCTCTACCCTCCTTTAAAATGGAGTAACCTTATTGTTAGTGAAGGGGTGTGTGTGTATGCAGGCAGAAAAATAAGGATAGAGGGAGGGTAAGTAGCCCTTTAAACCTCTGTGCCTGGTACTTGCATCACCAGACCTCATATCAGAAGGAGAGAGCAGCTGCTGCATCTTTTTGCATGTAAGCGACCAGGCAATTATTAGTTAGACATAAGGAATATCAGAGGGTTTGGTAACACCCTGGCCAGACCAGCTGCATTGTGATATTGTAAAATAGCCATGAGCAAGGCAGAGTGATGGAGAGAAAAGGCAGATGCAGTGGAAAGCCTAACATCATTACAGACAATTGAGGCAAGAGATGGTGAAAATCATCTGCTCCATCAGCTGTTAACTGAAGGCCCAAACAGATGGAGGCTTAAGAGGCTCAAAATTTGTAAACCATTTGCACATGAAGTTCCTGGAAGAGATTGGGGTTATTGAACCAAATCTATGGGCAGCAACAGAGAGAGGTGACCCCTGGGAAAGGTCAGATCTATTCCACAGTGTTTTATACTAACCCTGAGTGAGTTCCTATTGAGTACAGCCTTGACAGAGAATGTGGGTCTAGCTGAACAGACTCCGATCTGGATATGGACACTTCAAAACAACAGTTCACAAGATGAATGTCTTGGACAGCCCCTTTTGTGAATGCTGCACAAACAGCATAGCGCTTAATCGAAAGCTGCAATCTTTACAGATGGGGTAGATGGAATGAATCCTTACGCTGAATGATAATACCAGACAGTGACTCATGGATTTGGAAGTTGATATCTGATGCCATACAAGAGGGAGAAAGAGAGAGAGTCAGAAGCTGACAGAGAAACAACTTGGTTTATATTATAGAGGAAACTAATAACACTGACAGTATTGTATGCTGCCCCACACTTCTCATTATATGCTATCACATGGTTCATCTCACAGCTATTATATGCTCCATCTCCTTACAGCTCCTCACATATACAGGCCAGTCTGCATACCCACCACCTTTTATGTATTTAGTCAACAAACCTGGGATACAAGGACGATGCCAACAGAATCCATCTTATGGCTGCTCCAACCTGAGATAGGACTGAGCACTGAAACTGAGAGCAAGGACTCTACATCTAAATTCTCAGTTGCGCCCCTCCTGGCACCATGGAAGAGGAAACCATAGCTTCCATGCAAAGGTGACAAGACCCGAACTTGGTGGTGGTGGCCAGAGAGAAGTAGAAAGAAAGCTTGGAACAAAACCTGGTGAGACAGAACTGGGAACGGAGAGTGGAACTGGGGCCGGTGCAAATTATGTAAAGAGCCTGGGATTTGGAGTCTAGTGAGAGAAAAATGAGGAAGGGAAGAGGAAGCCAACTGAGGTGAAAAAGGTGGACATAGATTGAATGAAGGGCTGAGTATAGGATTGGGACTAGCTGGAGAAGAAGACTGGCAATTAATGGGGATAGGCTTAATCATTGGGGGAGGAAAACCAGATCTGAATGGAGTTTGATTGATTTGGAATAGATTCCTGTATGAAGATTGTTTCCATGCTATGATAAGCAGGATGCATTATTTTATAGTGGCAGAGTTTATCTAACAGAAAATTATTTGCTTTCAGTCAGAATTCTAATTGCTTATAAATATGAAACCATATGGAGGACTGATTTTTAACTTAACTTGAATTAAAATCACTTGAATACATTATATGAGATCTCCCACTTTGGTGTTTCTAGCACAACAGCCGCATCAAAGTGACCTCAACAGTGAAAACCCCCACTGACTGACATTTCTTTGGTGCAAGAACTAAATGTGGAGCCTTATGTGCATAAGCCTGATGCTGCAACATATGATTTGGTGCAAAATAAATCGAATAGAAATGACTTAGAATGTTATGCAAAAGGCCTGTGGATATGATGTATTTTTTATACAATTTGAAAATAATAAGTGGTCACCCACCTGAAGCACTGCTATTCCTAGCACTTGCCCTTTGCTTTAACCATACTGTTTAGGTTTTTTATCTGTAAACAGTGCAAACAAAAGGTTCACTATATTGTCATGCCAAAGGCACCACAGGACCAGACTGTTCTTTACTGTAGGAAGGAATCGGTGTCCAGTGCTTACAGACAACTGCTGAGAAGAAATATGTCATCTGTGACTTCCTTTTCTAGGCTGTGAAGAGAAAAAATGAGTTTTATATTTAGTACACTCGAAAGAAATAATAAAATTTATCCAAATAAACATAAATACAGATAGATGTTTCATAGCACTGTGCTTTCTCAGTATCTACCTGCTGAACAGAAATGTGCAGGAAATGAAGAAATAAAATATGGGCTAGAACACATTGAGACATCTGTGTCATTAACTGAGTTTCTGAGAAAATTGTTGCTTGAGATTGATGCCTGGTATCATTTGGTAGTTAGACTGAGATACTGGGGCTCATTCTGTTTTTAGTTCACTGGTAATATTTTATAGACCTCATTGGAGTTGAACTTGATTTATACTTGTGTGAGGTGAGAATCAGGCCTGTTATTTTTCTACTGTATGTTAGTTACTTTTAGATTGTGGTTCATTTCATGATGTTAGATCCAAGGAAGTAATTTTTGTGCTGGAGAAGCCCTTGGAGGTTTCAGTTCACAAAACAGCCTTTGCTGTTTGGGATGACAGTGAGAATTTCTCATTTTGGGTGATGGGGTCCCTTTTTCTCTAGGCATAGTATTTGTACTGTGCCTAAAAAATAATCCCTGACATTGGGTGGAGCCCATAGGTGCCACATTGATGTAAATTACAGTAATAGAATATGATTTCCCAGGAGTTGCCCTAGTCTCATAGTAGGTAGGGTCAGAAGGGACTGACCAGATCATCAAGTCCGACCCCCTGCCATGGGCAGGAAAGAGTACTGGGGTCAAATGACCCTCGCTAGGTGATTGTCCAGCCTCCTTCTGAAGACCCCCAGGGTAGGAGTGAGCGCCATTTCCCTTGGAAGTTGGTTCTAGCTCCTAGCTGCCCTGACTGTGAAGTAGTGCCTCCTGATATCTAGCATGAATCTCCTCTTAGTCAATTTAGGGCTGTTATTCCTCCTTACTCCTGGTAGTGCTTGGGGGGAACAGGGACTCTGGTAGACAGCCACCAAATCCCCTCTCAGCCTTCTTTTATGGAGGCTGAATAGGTTCATGTCCTGTAGCCTCCGCTCGTAGGGCCTGCCTTGCTGCCCTGTGATCATGCAAGTGGCCCTTCGCTGGACCCTCTCAATGTTATCCATATCCCTTCTGAAGTACGGCCCCCAGAACTGGATGCAGTACTCCAGCCTGACCAGTGTCGCATAGAGGGGGACGATCACCTCCTTGGACCTGCTCGTGATGCATCTGTGGATGCATAACAAGGTGCAGTTAGCCTTCCTGACTGCGTCCTCACATTGGTGGCCCATGTTCGTCTTGGAATCAGTAATGACTCCAAGATCTTTTTCTGTCTCTGTGCTGACAAGAAGGGAGTTCCCCAACCTGTAGGTATGCTGCTGGTTCTTCCTCCCCAGGTGCAGCACCTTGCACTTGTCAGTATTGAATCCCATCCTGTTCTCATCCGCCCTCCCCTGTAACCTATCTAGATCTAGTTGCAGCCTGTCCCTATCCTCCAGCATGCCCACTTCTCCCCACATTTTAGTGTCATCCACGAATTTGAACAGGGTGCTTTTCACCCACTCATTCAAGTTGCTGATGAAGATGTTGAACAGTGTGGGCCTGAGGGCTGAGCCCTGGGGGACCCCACTACTCACATCCTTTCAGGTCAAAAAAGACCCATCCACCACCACTCTCTTGGTGCAGCCCTCCAGCCAATTTGCAACCCATCTGACTGTGTAGACATCATCTCCAAAGTCACATAAGTTCTTAATGAGAATGGAGTGGGAAACAGTCAAAGGCCTTCCTAAAGTCCAGAAAGACTATGTCCACCACAACACCTGCATCCAAGGATTTTGTGACCTGGTTGTAGAAGGCCACCAGATTGGTCTGATAGGACCTGCCTTGAATGAACCCATGTTGGTTGCCCCTAAGCATGATCTCCCCTGCTGGTCCCTTGCAGATGTGCTCATGGATAATTTTCTCAAAAAGCTTCCCCAGGACCAAGGTAAGACTAACAGGCCTGTAGTTTCCTGGGTCCTCCTTTCTCCCTGTTTTGAAAATGGGGACCTTTTCCAGTCCTCTGGCACCTTGCCAGAGTACCATAAGTGCTTGTAAAGCTGTGCCAGCAGTCCCACAATGACCTCTGCTAATTCTCTCAGCACTCTGGGGTGGAGATTGTCAAGGCCTGCTGACTTGAACATGTCTAGACCCACCAGAAGTTCTCAGACTAAGTCCTTACTGACCCTGGGCCTGGCAGTGCCTCCCCTGGGTCTGTTGGGGATCTCAGTGTGGGAGATGCCCTGGTCCCTGCTCAAAAAGATGGAGGCAAAAAATTGTTAAAGAGGTTAGCTTTGTTGTCTGGTGTGACCACCAGGTTTCGTAGCATATCCTGTAGTGGCCCTACATTACCCAGTACCTTCTTTTTACCTGGTATGTAATTAAAAAAGAACTTCTTGTTGTCCTTGATCTGGGTCGCTAATCCCAGTTCCATCTCCGCCTTAGCCTTCCTAAGGCACTGTGCAATCTCAGGCAATGGAGGTAAAATCCTCCTTAGTGATGGCTGTTCCCTTCCATTGGGTGTACTCCTCCTTTTGAGCTTTGAGACATTCGTGGATGCTGTTGGTGAGCCATGGGGGCTTCTGAGCACTCCTGCCCACTTTGATCCATGTGGGGATTGTCACCCTTTGGACTTGGAGGATCGTCTCCTTAAGGAACAACCACTCTTCCTGGACTCCCAACTCCCCTCCCCTCCGGGACCTCAGTGCCTCCCCGACTAGTCTCCTTACTTCATTGAAATCTGCCCTCCTGAAGTCTAGGGCTGTTGCCTTGCTGCAGGCCTTTGACACCCTGCACTGGATGGTGAATTCCAGTAGGTGATGATCGCTGTTGCCCAGGTGGTCAAGAACCTGCAGTCTACTCACTAGGTCATCATCCACTCACCAGGTCATTCTACTGTAGGAAATTTTGCCATATAAACCTCTTTAACTTAATACCTTAATGGTAGCACTTTTCAAACTTTCTGAAGCCATGGAACCTTTTCATATCATTTCTGCTGTGGAATCCTTATCCCTGACTCTATGACGTGTGTGAGCCAGGCAACCTGGCTGAGCAGAGGTAGTGCATCACCTCCCAGTCTCCTCCAGCATTACTCCTGCTCTCTTTGTGGAACTCCTGGGGTATGTATAGACATTTGGCGAGGTTAGATCAAGTTAAAAATGGCTGTCCAATCTAAGGTAAGCTAGAATAAGGGCTTGGGGAGGTTGGGAAAGCAAGCAAGCTCTGGGGAGGGGGTCAGGAAGGTCGGGGGGAAGGCTGGGGTCTGTGGGATGGATTGGGGGGAATTGGAGGGGTGAGTGGGGCCTGCTGGGGGCAAGCAGGGTCTGTGGGGGTATTGGTGGGGTTTGGGAGGTTTTGGCAGGATAAGAGGGCTCACAGGGTCTGTGAGGGGGCTTGAGAGGATGGGGGGCTCTCTCCTCCACCCCTGAGGATAGGGGCTATTTTTAGCTTCCTGACACCCCTCTCCCTTCCCCCACCCAGCAGATGAACAATCCCCAAGGCAAACTAACCTCCCCATCTCATCTGCCATTACCCCCACCCTGACTTGCTTCCTCTGGTGAATCCTGGTAAAATCAGCACTGGGAGTAGCTTATGGGATGGATGATGTGGCAACTGTAGTGGGGAGGGGGGAAGCTTGTCCATCTGAAGGTTGCGTAAGAATGACCAGGGGCCTAAAAATTGCCCTGTGCCAGGAAGGGGGTAGGAAAAGCGTAGCCCCAGGGCTTAGGCCAGTGACTGGACTTTCCCAACCCTGGGCTGTACTGGGAACTGGGAGCTGTTCAGGACCTTTAGATCACTCTAAAAATGTCCAACCCAATCTAAGTTAGGTGTACCTCAGATGTAGGGTTAACTTGGATTGGGTTGGCTATTTTTAGACTGATCTAACTATCCTGAATTTCTGTACAGTACACACTTAGATTGACCTAACTAGTATAAATCTGCACCTAGGCAGGCTAAGTTAGATCAGGCGGCCATTTTTAATATGCTCTAACCTCCCCCTAACCTCACTGAATGTCTGTACTTAGCTCTGATGACCAGTTGTGGAACAGTTTGAAAACTATCTTAAAGGTGTTTTTATCCAGGCCATTGCATTGCCCCAGGACATTCAGTGGTATAAAGAATTACTTTTTATTTGCATTTTGCAAACTTTTTATTTACCTTTTTTGTTTGCATTAAAAACATGATTTTACCACATTTACTCACTCTCTTTGAATTGTCCTTTGATATCAGAGAAAATATAGTGCTCTGTGAACCCTGGTTAATGATCCTTTCTTTACCAAAGAAAAAATGATTGTTCAGATTCTGTGAGACAGCTAGTCTATCAATGATGCTGGTAAGGCTAGCTACAGACATGTACGTGTAAAACAGTATATTCTGTCTCCACATTCATTTTAGCAGTGGCTAAAGTTCCTAACAAGTTCTTGTTATAGCTGATCTGTTTTACCCACATTTTTCATACTATGCTAAAAGTTCTGTTAACTGGCATCTTAGAAGCTGGCATGCTCAATTAACTGGCATGCTGGCTTATAAGATAAAGTGAAACTGGAAGCGCCCACCCCACGGCCCAGAGCAAAGGAGCCTGCGCTGCTGAACCCCCACAGCCAGGGGGCATAACAGGTTGTGTGGAGCCCGCCTCCCTGCCCTGCGGGGCTCACAGGGCCTGCGGGAGGGGTGGCAATGCGGTGGGAGAGGTAGCAAGATGCCCCAGATGCAGCGGGAGAAGTGGTGGCCCAGGGCACTCAATTAACTGGTATATTTTGTTATCTGGCATCCCCTGGGAACGGGGATTGCTGGATAACAGAACTTTTACTGTAGTAGTCTTTTTTATGCATAGTTCCAGTATTAATCAAAACTCAATGAAAGAGTATCTTTTTACTTTACAAGATTAATAGGAGACCATTATTTAGTGGTTGGGACAGAAATTATACACAGACTGGTATAAGTGATTAGAAACCGGTCCAAATCTGTAATACAACAGAAGTTCAGTGCACACAAACCAGTTTTACTCATTTTGCAAGTGGTTTAAGATAAACTTGGATGGATGTAGTCAGACTGAACTGACTTCTTTTAAATTGGTTTATTGAAATTCTGTCCCAGATCCCCTCCAGATTCAAGTTAACTCATAGTTCCCCAGCATCCCAGGGTGCTTTCACCTCCCCCACAACCACCCTGTCACAAGGTGGGTGAGTTAAGACAAGTTGTCTTATTGTTGTTGACTCCCTACCCCCTGCCAACTTCTGGCCTGCGTCACTGCAGTCATGTGGCTACATTTCCAGAATGAATAGTGAATGTCTGGTCACTTGTTTATCAGTTCAATCTGCTCAGCTTAGACTGACCTGCAAAGATTGAATGAATTCAGCCTCAGGCTTTCTGAATGGATCTAGCCCTAGGGCTAGGTTTTACTACCTTTACTCGTAGAGAATAATCCTTTACATCTCAAGGAGCCACAGGCATTAGTACTAGTGACAGAATCTTGTCTCAGATAGAGAACTGGAATTAAATGCAGACAAACAAGACAGAGTAAATGGAGTTATACAGGGACTCAATTGATTCAGTTTCCCAGTTCCCAGTTCCCAGTTTCTTTGGCTTGTTTGTCATGTCCCTGCCCTGCAAGTGTGTGTGTTTAATACAGGTAGTTGACTACCTGCTAGGGTTGATAGCACTATCTGTGCAAGAGATAAACAGTTTTGAGAGAGATGCTGATGTAATGTGCATAATTTTAATTGCTTCCCTGTTGAACCATGCATTGTGTGAAACCCTTTTTCAGTTCTGCCCAATAGACTATGCATCTCCCTTACATCCTTTTGTGATTTCATGTATACCAGAATTTCAGATGAACACTGTCTCTTCTTGCATTAGTACAGAAGAGCAGCATTGAACCAGTTATTTTAAAAATAAATAATTAATATTGATTTTGCATTATGTCTTTGAAAGCCTACAAAACCCCGATGCACCTCATTTGGTGTGTGTGAGGATTGAAGGGCACAAAGTATTTAGGTCCAGGTTTTCTAATGCATCTTTTTTTCTCTGAAGCAGCCAGCTAGGGTGATATTCTTCAGGGCATAGTAGCATATGCTCTTCCTTGTGTAACCTGGGTTTGTACTCCCCTCTCCGCTTGAGGGAATTATTGGCAGGGCAGTGTGCTGTGGAGGGACACAGCAGCCCAGTGACCACCTTCATCCCCTATAGAGTGAGGCCCAGTCAATCAATTACTTAACTATATACAAATTTATTATTACAACAAGACCATTAAAGGGTAAGGACATAGATTATATATATGTACACATTTACAAAACAATAAACCCTATACCATATATATATAAAATACACACACACACAATTATTATTAAAAAATACAAGCGAACAATAGAACAACCCAGAACAAAGGATATTGATTGGGCAACCTTATAATTCTACAAATATACTAACCATTACTTCAGCGTATTCACATAAACTATAAGGCACGGTCTACAAATATAACAAACAATCCTTAGACTACCTGGGTGCCCTCCAGGGCAGAGGTCTCACTCCCAAGGTATCACTAGAGGAAAGGAGGTGGGGGGAAATAAAAGAAGAGGGAGACCCCAAAAACTCCTAAGCACCCCCTATCATTCAGGAGCAGCCCACATGGTTGTCACAACCCTGGGATGTCCTTCCCCTGTGGGGACCCTCTCTCCAGGGTATCTTACTTCATGGTCCCAGAAGGTTGCCTCCCGTTCTCCATGTCAAGGTCTGTTTCCCACTGGGCTTTCCTGCTGCCCGACTCTGCTGCCACCGGCCCAGTTTAGTGCTACATGCACTGCTGTATGTGGTGGGCACTTTGCCTTGTGCTAAGGGTTGGAGTCTTGGGCAGCCTTGCGTAGCACCAGGGTTCGGTCTGCTCCTGGACCCTCTGTGCAGCATCGTTTACACTGAGATGCTGCCCCATGCCAGCATCTGTAGACCTGAGCCACCTCAGGCAGCTACCAGGGTCTCTCATTCTCCGTGCAGTGCCTCCTGCACTGAGCTCCTGGCCTTGTGCGGAGGTTGGGGACCTGAGCCACCCAAGCAACTCCAAAGATCCTGCTGCATGCATTGGCCTGTGCACTGTGTCCCTGGCCACATGCCAAAGATTGCAGACCTGAGCCACTTCATGCAGCTCCCAGGGTCCGGATGCCGTGCACTGTGTTGTGCACGGAGAACTAAACTGCTGGAGCCATCCACAGCTCCCCACTGATAGAGGTCTTCAAGGGCTCTTCTGAGCTACTGCTTCACCCTGCTGAGCAGCAATCCTCAGCTGTTCTAAGCCCTGCCCTTCTCTCTTCTCCATCCCCAACACCTCTCCCTGGTGCTGGGCATACAGCTGCTTGTAGACTCTCCAGGGCTCTGCCCCTGAAGTCTTCTGGACCTGACAGTGTTGCAGTCTGCAATCAGGTTCAGGGGAGCTCCTCTTCCCCTCCCCACAGGAAAGGGGTGTGACTTCACTTCTCTTACTGCCTCCTGATTGGTGGATGGGCTCCACCAATCAAAACAGCAGAATCTCAAGCCTGAGACTCAGCCCAAGCTCTGAAAGGTAAGCTTGCTACACTTGTTACTTAAAAAAAATTACTTGCTAAATGCCCAGACAGGTCAATGAATTGCTATGAATGCTTCTTCATCCTTACCTTGAGGGCATAAATAGTGCTGGAAGTCAGTCTTGCTATGCATTTTTTTTTAACAACTTGTACTACATTAGCCAGCAGGCCTAATCCCGGGGTCATTCGTTGTTCATTAGAAAGTTGCAACCTCTAGTGTGAAATTCATGTTAAGCAGTGGGATCCAGTGTAACAGTAGCAGTAAATGTCTATACAAGTAGTTTGAAGGTAAGAGAAGAAAAAAATATTGCCATTTCTAACCAAAGCCATGTGGAAATTTGCATACTGTATTTTATTATATTGAAATTTGAATCAAGAACTGGAGAAGCAAATGTACAATGCAAATATTAACTAAGAAGGCTGTGTTGAAAGCACAGAATATATTGTGTTGTGTCAGGTCTATAGTCCATTTTCTAACTTGACCATCTGCATTATGTAAGAAGGCAAATGCATTTACAATAATACAGGACTTTACAGATCAAAATCTGGGGTCAGAGTTCTAAAATTACATCAAAAGAAAAAGTCTATTCAGAGCTGTACAGTCAAAATGTCATAATGTTGCTGACCTGATTTACACAGTCTTGCTTGCTTGCCAGTTTGTGGCAGACAGTATGACAAAGCAGGGAGGGAG
Source organism: Caiman crocodilus (assembly GCA_030014935.1). Classification (NCBI taxonomy): domain Eukaryota; kingdom Metazoa; phylum Chordata; order Crocodylia; family Alligatoridae; genus Caiman; species Caiman crocodilus. The sequence continues at coordinate 2,369 of JAGPOW010002530.1, read as the reverse complement.
ATTGAAAAGCTCTGTATCATCAACAGATACATGCACTTCACACACACCCTTGCCTCAGAGTGCCAGCTCAGGGTTGTGGGCTGGCAACACTCCTGCCCCTTGAGCACCCAGTGGGGAAAAGCCTGGGCCATGCAGGCAGACCTCCCTAAAGAGAGAGCCCTGCCAGGGCCTGGCTACGCCCCCCTCAGCTCAGCTCCTTGCAGAAGGGACTGGAGCTCTGCTCTAGCACCCCCCAGCTTCTGACCTGAGCCACTGCAGATACGTGCCTGAATTTCCTCAGTCCAGAGAGACTGTCTGTCCAGTTTCAAACCAGTTCAACCTAGTTAGGTTAGACTAACCTGCAAAGATTGAATCAATTCAGGCTCAGGTTTTTTTTCCCAATCTAACAAGTGAATTTGAGGGCTGAATTTGAGGGGCTTGATCCTGCAGGATGACATCCAGGGTGCACCTTTGTAAGCAGGGGAACCCAAGCAGGTGCTCCCAGGGTTTGCAGGTCCTGTGAATTCCTGGGATGCCCTTGCTTGGGCTGTGGGAGCGCCTGCCTTGGGCAGCTGGAGAGTATGGGCAGCTCCAAGCTGTCTGCATTCTTCTGCCTTGAAGCAAACAGCTGCAAAACAGCAGAACAAATTAATATCCTTTTTTTGCAGCTGTAAATTTTGGCATTTGTGGTGTGGCAAAGGGCATGGACATGTGTTTGGTTTAGTTTTGCAGTGTAAAGATAATGTGTATTTGCAGCCTAAGAAGGTCAAGTCTTACTGAATGAAAGTGAAAACTAATGAAAATGTAGTACTTATGGAAATATCCTCAAGTTATATTCCTCAGTCTGGGAATGTAAGAGAGAATAGAGTCACTCTTACCAGCTCATTGCTTTGGCAAAATAAACTTTATAGTCGCATTTGGAATGCCAATATGTGGTGTTCATGGATAAGAAAGTTTATGAGCTTGTTGCATTCTAATAGTTCTTATAAAGACTCCTATATATGGGAAACAGATTATCAGTTTTAGTTTTAGGATAAACTGCAGAACTCGGGGGATGGAGAGCTGTGACTGGTTGCTGTGAGTATACGATCAGACAGCATTACTATAGCAACAGTGTTGCCAAGAATGAAGTTTCATTGCAGTCAGTTGAATCTGTAAGTGAAAGACATTGTTTATTTCAGCAGCATTTAAAATAGATAATAAATAAATAAATAATAAATAATGAATAGCTCTACTTAGGCAAAAACACATTTATACTAATAGCTCAGTTAATTCTTGTGTGTATTTGGGGCACACTCTAGCGCATAGAAGAAGTAACTTTGTCACAAAAACAAAAATATTTTAGTACAGTAAAATTACAAACTGTACCTAAGATATTTCAAATTCTTTCTGTGTTGGTAAGCAAGCACACTTTTTCCTGTTTGTGGCTATTTTGATGTTTTTATTTTTTTGTATTTCTTTTGCTTTGGATGATTACATTATGTTACTCAATTTTATCTTCACGTTGGTTTCTGGACTAACATCTATTTGTAACTGGTGTTTTTTTTGTTGTGTTTGCTACTAGATTTTGCTTTCAGGTTCTCACGCATTAACATAACATAAATATATTTGGACGGTGAGCATTGCAAAGGGTTTTTTTTCCTTCACTTTTTTTTTAAATAACTTTTCTGCCTGAATACTTGAGATGAAAAATTATGAACTGCCATGAACCCACCCTATTTTAAAGTGTCTTTGGAATATCTTTGATGGTTCCCTGATATTAAGTGTTTGGTGTCTATAAACAGCTAAAAATAAGCTATGTCTAGTTATGTTATTTGTATATTTGCAAACAAGTTATGATGTTCGATATAGATGTAGTTCTGTATCCTTGTATGATAGCCAGTCAAAGAAGGCAAATGAGTATTCAGGAAGGACAAAGGTTATTTGCATCTAGGAGATCAAAACCCAGGTGACTAGGAGAAGTTAACACTGAGCATTTTCATTTTATAGCTATCCATATTGTGTACTGAGATAAGGTTCCATGGCCTGACCCAGGCAAGGGAATTGCTTTTTAAGGGAAATATTCTATCCAAATAGTGTATGATTATAA
>JAGPOW010002529.1:0-12667 GCA_030014935.1 Caiman crocodilus | reverse complement strand
CCTGGGTGGAGTGGGGGAGGGGAAGGGGGGCGGCCCTGGGTGGAGTGGGGGAGGGGAAGGGGGGCGGCCCTGGGTGGAGTGGGGGAGGGGAAGGGGGGCGGCCCTGGGCGGATGGCGGGGGGCTGTGCAGGCTGCGTTTGGAAGCTCCTCCGCCCGCCAGAAGAGCGAGACGCGGGGTTGCCTCTTATTTAGGGACAGAGCAGCTTAGATTGGCGCAGCGTTTCGGGCCGAGCCCTTGTTGGCTGCTCAGCTTTGGAGGGTGACGGTTTCCGGGAAGCAGGAGGTCTTGCCTTTGGGCTGTGCTGAGTCTGACCTCCTGTTTGAGGCCGTGTGGGGCTGGGTGCTCGGCTTGATCCAACCCACCCATAAACAGCCAGAGGGGAGGGCCCTCTGTCAGGCCTGTGGGTGGTGTAACCACCTGCTGCTTCTCTTTGCTTTTGGATGTTGCGGTTCATCTGTTTCCAGGCTGCCCCAGTCCAGGTTTCCCTGGCAGGGGTTATGTTGGATAGTGCAGGGAAATGGCTTCGGCATTCAGCTGACCCTCTGGCCCATACCTTGTTCCTGGCATGCGGACGCTGTCTCTGCTTAAGTGGATGCTACAGAGGTGTTGTCTCCTGGCTAGAGCTGTGGCTAGAGTCAGGACTCCTGGGTCCTGAGCGAGAGGCTGGAGCAGGGCCTGAAACTTCTGGTTTCTGGCCTCCTTGCCTGGGCAGCCATAGCACAGCAGTAGCAAGTGGTCATTTCTCTAGTCCTCTAGGAGGTCTCAGATCTGAGTGGGGTTGGTATGGTGTTTTTGGACTGGGCTTGCATTCCTTCACCATCCTGGGTCCTGGGAGAATAGCAGGACATGTCTGCCTCTGAACCCTGCTCCCAGGGTAATGCCACCATCCTGACTGCATGTTATTAGGCACAGGATGGAGGATGGCTGCTGTAGCATGGATGTATGGCTCAAAGTGCTGGGCTGTGTGGGGATCCGGGTCATGCCATGGGGGTGCGTTATGAGCCTGCATCTCAGAGTGAGACCCTAGCTCCCTCCTGTCCCCAGCTCGACTCTCTCAGCTGCGATGGATGACCTGAACCTGCACTACCGGTTCCTGAACTGGAGGCGGCGGATCCGGGAGATCCGGGAAGTGCGGGCCATCCGCTACCAGGAGCGCTTCAAGCACATTCTTGTCGATGGCGACACATTGAGGTAACTCCAGGCCTGGTACCGGGGCCACCTGGGCCAGGGGGTAGCTAACAACCACCTCATTTGGGTACGGGGGCAGCTGAGTGTTGTGGGCACCTCCAGCTGCTGGGGGAGGCAGGGGTCTGCTATCCAGTCCCGCCTCTCCTTCCTGCGATGACAATGTAACGGGGCCTGAGGCCTGTTTCTTCTCCTGCAGTTATCATGGGAACTCCGGCGAAGTCGGCTGCTATGTGGCCCCCCGGCCACTGACCAAAGACAACAACTACTTTGAGGTAACTGTGAAAGCTCCCTATGCCTGAGCTGGCACTCTCATGGTCCCTGGGCAACACCTGCCCCCTCCTCTTCCACTGATACAGCACACTGTGCCGTAGGCTCTGCTTGCTTGACTTACAGCTGGCCGGGGGGTTCCCACGCCCAAGTGTGGTCTGATCCTCTTTGTGTCCCTAGCAGGGAGTCTTGGTCAGTTCCCACCTCCTTGTTCCAACATAAAACATAAATTGAGTGAGTCTGGCTCTACACCAACACCCTCTAGTCCTGTCTTCCTCTGCTAGCCAGTCTGGGAGGTCAGGGGTCACCTGAGCCTAGCCTTTAAGGCTCGTTCAAGGATGGCAGGCCAGCCTCGGTAGCCAGTGGCAGGCGAGGGAGTGATGTGATCAGTGCAACCCTGGACCCAAAAGAAAAGATCTAACTCTGGTCAAGGCCCTGCCTGGTTGTTTTCCTCCCTGGCGTGGCTAGGCCTGATCTGTGCAGCACGCTTCAGTCCCCCAGCTTCCCATCATTTTTTTTGCCCCCCACAGGTGTCAATTGTGGACAGCGGTGTGCGGGGCACCATTGCTGTGGGCCTTGTGCCTCAGTATTACAGCCTGGACCACCAGCCGGGGTGGCTGCCGGACTCCGTGGCCTACCACGCCGATGATGGCAAGTGAGTTGGGAGCTGCCCTCTTTCCTGGCTCAGGGAGTGGGAGGGAGCATGTGCAACCCCCTTGGTCTCCCCTGAGCCCCTTCACATGGCAGTGTACCCTCCTGCTGCCCTGCCTGGCTGGATCTCCACCTTCCCTTTGGCTTTTTTCCTGCTGCCTCTGGCATCGCCCACCCACAATTCTAGGGTGGGTTCTGGCACTTTGCAGGGCCCCTGCTGCTCCCTCTTTTCCACCCCAGCCACAGTGAGGTCTCTATCCTCCAGGCCCATCTCCTAGGCTGGGGTGTGCTTGACCCCGCTCGCCACATGCTCAGAGGAGAGGGGCATGTGGTGAGTGGGGCTGGCTTGGGAGCTGGTAGACCTGGCTGCAGGCTCTGTCCTGTCCCAGACCTGGGTCAAGTTGCTTCAGCTTTGCTGGTCGTTAGTCACACATATATCAGCATCTCCGGTTACTTCAGAGTGGAGATTGTGGGACATCAGGCACGTGTGTGTGTGTGTGTGTGTGTGTGTGTGTGTGTGACTTGTGCAGTGGTGTCCAACTTTTTGGCCCTGCAGGCTCGAGGTAGTTGGCCTGTAGCTAGATCTAGTCTTTGGGCTTGATTCCTTTGTATGGGGCGGGTGCAGCCGAGGCCCGATCCCTCCAGGCGGAGCTTGGAAACTTGGTGGCAGAGAAAAAATACCAGTGATAATCACCACCGTTCCTCCATTGCCAAGTTTCTGGCCCCATGGGAGCCCTGCAGGCCAGGTGACGTGGCTCTACAGGCCGGATCTGGTACTGATCAAGTGTGTCCTGACATGGCCTTTGGGAATCGCTGGCCTAGACAGCGTCCTCTCTGATTTCAGACCCATGATTTGCCCCCAGGACCTTGCTCTGCTGCATGATGCCCTTTTGCACCCCCTAGGGCCCCAACCTCTATATCCCATCCTGGATTTCCCCCATGCTCACACCTGCCATCTGCCCCCACAGGCTGTACAATGGGCGAGCCAAGGGCCGGCAGTTTGGGACAAAGTGCAGCTCTGGGGACCGCATTGGCTGTGGCATCGAGCCAGTGTCCTTTGAGGTGCAGACGGCCCAGATCTTCTTCACCAAGAATGGCAAGAGGGTGAGAGGATCAGGGAGAGATGCCTCTCTGGTTCTTGGGAATGAAGTGGGGTGGGGGGTGCAGAGCAAAGGTCTTCCCTCGGCTTGTGGGGTGGGTTGAGGGGGGTTGAGTTGATCAGCTGGCTCAGCTGATGATCTCATGGTTGCTGAGGCCCTTACGGAGCCCTTGGGTGGCTCTGCCCACAGGTGGGCTCCACCATCCTGCCACTGTCCCCAGATGGGCTGTTCCCTGCTGTGGGCATGCACTCACTGGGGGAGGAGGTGCGGCTCCACCTGCACGCTGAGCTGGGCACCGAGGAAGATGACAGCATCATGATGGTGGACAGTTATGAGGATGAGTGGGGGCGACTGCATGATGTCAAGGTCTGCGGCACGGTGAGTGGGGCGGAGGAATGGGGAGATGCACAGACAGGGGAGCTGAGGGGACAGTGAGATGGCACGGCCTGTCCCTGCTGACCTGAAAACTGGTGGCTTAGACAGATGCCTGGGTTCCTCACTGCTAAGGGGAGGCTGCGCCCTCCAGAGTGGCACAGCTGTCTGGGCAGGCACTGAGCTGTTCCTGGCCAGGTGGGAGCAGGGGCAGGTCTTGCCCTGATGACTTGGGCATTTCGGACATGGCACTGTTCCAGCTGGCTCTGATGACCCTGCCCCAGCATTGCTTTGGGTGCCCTGTCAAGGGAAGAGGCCTGCAGCTTTCGAAGGAGGCGCTGGCTGCAGCCTTGGCCCCAATCACTAGCTGGGGGTGGCTTGATTCTGCCAAGATCCAGGCTGCAGATGCGGCCTCATCTCGGGGCACACTCAGCCCTGCACTGCGCTTTGGGCTGGGGAAGCGGAGGGTGCTGGCAGGGCCTGGCGCTTGCTCGCTTCTGGGCTGTCTCTTGTTCTCTGAGTAACATCATGCATGGGGATTTCCAGGGCTTGAGAACCCAGGAGTCCTGGCTCCCAGGGCCCCTCTGGCTCCACAGCTCCCAGCCCTGCCACAGTCCGATTGTAGCCTGCTGTGGCCAGACACATTGACTGAGCCTGGTGTGTTCATGGCTGTAGGGCCCTGTTCTTCTTTGAGCTCCGGCGTTTGTTCCTAAATCTACCAGGCCAGCGCCCGCTGAGGCTGCCTGAGACCTGCACACAGCGGGGCCAGGGCACTGAGCTGAGGGAGTGAGCTTTGGCTAAGACCCCTCTTCATGCTTCCCCTCCAGGGTCACTGTCCTGCAGCCAGGTGAGCCGATGGGACCTGGGGGAATCAAGAGCAGAACTCTGGCTCTCATCTGCTCCACTCCTTTCCTAGGGCTGGGGCAGAACCCAGGAGTCCTAAAAGCCCTATTTTTTACCACCCGGGAACTTGCCTCCCATCCTCCCCTGGCCTGGAAGAGTCCTGACCTTCCCTGTCCCTCTCTGGGCTGGGAGGAGGTGGCACATGCCACCTCCTTGCCCTCATGGTAAAATCTGGGGCCTTCTTTCCAAATGGGATGCACCTGGTATTAGTGGCAGCCCTCGCTGCTAGCTTTGCCTTCCCCTGCTGTGCACAGCCTCTGCTTGGGCCCCAGCATCTCCTCCCTGTCCAGAGACTTGGCTGCACTGCTCTTTGGTCCCTTTGTGCACGTGCATGTGCATGTATGCGCTGCAACCTGACCCTGACCCACTTCTGAGTGCCTGGTCTGGTCCTTAAAGGAGCTGGCCCTGGGGTGGGAGGGGTGTCGGGGCCTCTTGTCCAGCTGGGGCCTCAGACAGATGACTGGGTGCAGTGGCTTTCTGTGGCATCTGCTTGACCGTGTGTGACTCTCCCTCCTTGCATCACAGAGAATGCAGAGCCCTGTGCTTTGCCCTGTGGGGCCTGAGGTGGGGGTGTCATCCGTCTAGGGTCCATTAGGGGAAACCAGACAGTGCCAGCCACAGTTTCTCCTTCTCCACTGCCCTCTGCCCCGGTACCCAATGGCTTTGCCGGTGCTGGAATCTACTCTCCCGGCGGCCTTTCTGCTCTGCTCCAGACGGGCAGGAAATGATAGCGCACATAACTCGCATTCCTCTCCCAGGCACTTCGCGTTCAGGCCCCTTTCTGCTGGGCTGCATGGGGGTGTCGGTGCAGGGGCAGCGGCGGGGGGGCTCCAACACGCACAGAAGGGAAACGTCTAGCTGTTCCCAAGCGTGGGCTGTCTTGGCATTCCTGGTGTTGGAGCTGCCAGCGCCCTGGGCCCTTCTCTGCATGCGGCCTGGCCAGAGATGACGCAGTCGGCTCAGGGTTTTTCCACACCTAGCTGCCAGCTCGGTAATCTCAGCTGCAAGGAGCTGGTGGGGTGGGTGCGAGGCACCCTTCCCCACCCCCACCATCCTGCCTTGGGGAAGGCCGGGAGGAGTAGGTGGAGGGGTGGGTGCTGTGCAGCTCTGGAAGGGGTCACTGGCAATGCCTGTGTGAGCCAGGAGCTGAGCTGCTGCTCAGAGACTGTGATCCAGCTGTTGCCCTTAAGATGCTGATTGAAAAAAGGAGCTGGGCACTTCCAGGATGATGCCCACAAAGGACCCAGTGCCTAGGTCTGCCCCAGGCTGCCTGAGGGAGGCAGGGCCCTCAGGCTGGCACCTGTGTGCCTCCAGTTTGGGGCGAGAGAAGCCCCTGCAACAGGCCAGGACATGGCAGAGGCACATGTGACTTTGAGCCTTGTCCTTCAAGGCCCCAGGGGTCTTTTCCACTAGCTCCCAGGACTGCCTTGGCAGCCAGGGACCTGGCCTGGTGTGTGTGCTGCTTGTCCCCTTCCTGCCCAAGCCCAGCATCTTCTCTAGCCTTGCTGTGGGGCTTGTGTGGCATAGTGAGCAAAAGCCTGCAAGCCCCTGCTGCAGTGCGGGGCCACGTGGCTCAGCATGCTGGTACCCGTGGGCCAAGGGACTTGGCATGGGGGTTCTGCACTCCCTGCTGTCCGTCATCTCCCTGCACTTGGATTCCCCCTGGCTGCGGCACGGTGGGGCATGGGTGCACAGCAGGGTGGAGGCCTCTCGCCTTCATGGCCCTCTGAGGAGTGGGCTGGTTCGCATGCAGCTGAGCACGGGCCTGGCCAGGCGTGGCAGGAAGAGTGATCTGGAATGCCGGGTGCCGGCCAGAGCTGGCCGCGTGATACGGGGTTCTTGCCCAGCCCCGGTCCCGAGCCGCGTAAACATCCGCCTGTCGGGGGCAGGACCCGTGGCTCCCCGCCCTTCCATCCAGCCAGGCCATGAGGGTTGTCCCAGCCCCTTCTCTTGGGATGGGAAGGCTGCCCTCAGCCCAGGGCTCTTGTTAGCAGGAGGGGGGTTGGGGCAGGTTGTCTGTAGCCTGTGTGACGTATCGGAGCCGGGGAAAGACGCCTGCGAGGTAGTAAGAATGCATTGCTCTGCTCCTGGCAGGTGGTTGCTGTGCTGGTCTGGGGGCAGCTGGGTCTGAGCAGAAGGGGGTACATCTGACTGTGGTGGAATGGAGGAAAGGTTGTATGGTGGGTGGGATGGCAAACAGCTGCCCCTGCTCTGAGCACTGATGCCTTCCTCATCCCTGGCAGCTCCTGGAATACGTGGGCAAGGGCAAGAGCATCATTGATGTGGGCCTGGCCCAGGCTCGACATGCGCTTAGCACCCGCAGCCACTACTTCGAGGTGGAGATCGTGGACCCTGGAGAGAAGTGCTACATTGCCCTGGGGCTGGCCCGCAAGGTAATGCTCCCCCTGCCCTCACAGGATTGACCTGTTGTGAGTTGGGTCCCTCACTGGCCAGGTGCTAGCTTGCTCGTGCCCATGTGAGTGAATCCGTGCAGTCCCTTTCAGGCCCCCTCCTCCCACTGGCAGTGGGCAGGCACTTGGCACCAGGGCCGTGCCCGCTGTGGGGGGCCGTGTCTGACCCCCATGCCCAGCTGGGGTTCCTCATATCGCCGCAGCTCTGGCCAGGGCCTGCCTGTGGAGTGTGAGGTCCCAGGTCCACCTCCTCCTCTCCTCCCCAGGACTACCCGAAAAACCGGCACCCGGGCTGGAGCCGTGGATCCGTGGCCTATCATGCAGGTAACCACCAGGGCTGCTCCTCTGTGGGCCCACCCGGGGGACCCTTACCGATGTCTGAGGGCAGTAGGAGCAGGGCTGGACTGGGAGGTCCCCGGGGCTTGGTGCTACCATGTTCCAGTGTGAGCACGCAGACAGGAGGGGAAACTGAGGCTCAGAGTGAGGCAGGCCTTGCTTCAGGGACCCCCTGCTAGCCAGGGCTACAACCCACGACCCCCAGACTGCTGAGGCCAGGGCCAGAAACACAGCTTGCCTACAAGAGGACATGTCTTGAGCATGCCCTGTGCCCGTGTCCTGGCCCCTTGGAGCAGGAGAGCATTGTTATGGCCTGGCTGCCCTGCCTGGAGCTGACAGGAGCCTGCTGCAATCACCAGGAGCTCAGCCAGGAGATAGCACAAGCAGTCCCTGTCCCCACCCCTGGGGACAAAGTGCTCCCTGCTCAGCCACGCTGGTTCTTTCCACATGCGGAGCCAGGGGAACTTTCTTCCTTGCTCCAAGACATGCACAGCAGCCTGCACCTGCCGCCTCCTCCCCACGCTGCCCACCCAGAGCTGACCTGGCCCCAGGGCCCTGGCAGGGACACTCCCAACATAAGCGTCTTCACCCAGGGCTGCTGGCCCTGGGGATCCCCAGGCTTCCTCGCGGAGGGGCCAGGAGACAGCAGGGGTCTGGGTCATGTCCCCACCATGTGATGGTGTGACGCACGACCAGGACGGAGAGGACCCTGCTGGGTTTCTGCATTGACTGTATTCCCCTGGCAGGAAGGGGGAGCTCTGGGGTCCTTGTCCTGTGGCCCCGCAGGCCTGGTCTGGCGCCACCTTCTCCCTCCACACATGGCCTGGCAGCAAGCTGAGGCATGGGGGCTGTCCATCTGCCGGCCCCCGCACTGAACTGTTTACGCAGAATTAGTCCCAGTGCAGATCGCCCTGGCAACGGGGAGAAATATTTACTATCCTGTCACCCGGTGCATCTCCCTTGTTCTCAGGGATTTGGAGCCTCCCCATGCTCGGCCCAGGCCACGTGCCTCTTCCCTGGGCTGCCCCATGCCTCTTGCTCGGGCTGCAGCCAGCACCAGCCCAAGGCCCTGACTCCCTGGGTGCTGGAGACCCCTGGCGTGGAGGGGGGTTGCGATGGGGGCAGTCAGGGTGCGTCCTCTGGGGGGGTGCTGCCACGGCTGCGCCATGGGGCCGGGCAGCAGCGCCCCCAGTGGGGAGGCAGCATGTGGCAGCACGCAAGGTTGCAGGGGCCCGCTTCTCACCTCAGCCCAGCCCTCCCCTGGTCACTGACACCTCCCAGCCCTTCCCCTTTGCACCGTGTCACCTGGCCCGGAGCTGGGAGTGTCAGCTCTATGGCCCTGCCCTGCTCCCATGCATCCAGCTTCAGCTGCCGCTGCTGGGAGCCCTCAGCCTCATGCGTCCTAGCTCCGCTCTGCTTTGCTCCCTCCGCAGATGATGGGAAGATCTTCCATGGGAGCGGCGTGGGTGACCCCTTTGGGCCCCGCTGCTACAAGGGTGACATCATGGGCTGTGGCATCATGTTCCCACGGGACTACATCCTGGACAGCGAAGGTAGGGCATGGGGGTAGGGTCTGCTCTGCCCAGCTTTCACCAGGCCCCTGCGCCCACCTGTGTGTCCGTGTTGGGAGGATTGTGATGGATGGGAGGGGCTGCTGCACCTGGGGCTCGACTTCTCAGGCTGCACCAATGCCCCTGTGCTCACGTGTGGGCCCCCACCACACTCCCTCCCCCAGGCCTGGAGCTGGGTCTGTGCAGCACAGTCACCAGAGGTGGTTGGGGAGCAGTTCCCCGAACTCCCCTGGCATGGGGTGACGCAGGTTCTGGTCCCGGTGCAGGTGACAGTGACGACAGCTGTGAGACGCCGGAGGTTCGTGCCCGGCTGCGGGGCGTGCGCAACGTGCTCTACCTGCCCCACGAGCCTGACGAGGATGAGGAGGATGAGGAAGACGATGGGGAGGACATGGAGCAGGAGCACGAGGGCAAGAAAGTGGTGGTGAGTACTTGGGCAACTCTGCCAACCCCGGCACCTCTGAGCTCGCTGGTCAGTACCATCCTGGAGCCCCTGGCCCCTTCCACCCACCGCAGGTCCCCTGGGGCTGACTGGCAGGTGCCACAGCACCTCGGGGGTGTTGGTGCCAGGGGCACTACTGGCACTGCCCAGTTGTCTTGGCCTGCAGTGCCCCCTGGTGGCTGCCTGCACCCCTGAGCTTGCAGCAAGAAGGCTGTGGCCTCCCCTGCCTGGTGCCCCAGGACCCCAGTCACTGGCTGGCACCTCGGGGGGCCCCTCCAATTCTCTTCAGTACCCTGAGCTGAGCCCTGTACCTGGCTGCCCCACAATGCAGTCCCCTCGGCTCTGTCCTGCAGGCTCCAAGCCCTACAACACGGGGCTGAATGCTACAGTACATCGCAGGTTGCCCCCTGCGCACACGGGGCCCACCTGGGCCGAAGGGATAGCGGGACACGGTGGCAGCCAGGTGACGTTTCGAATTCTGTCCCCCAGGTGTTCTTCACCCGCAATGGGAAGATCATTGGGAAGAAGGAGGCCGTGGTGCCTGGTGGCGGGTTCTTCCCCACCATCGGCATGCTCAGCAGCGGCGAGAAGGTCAAAGTGCTGGGGCTGGGGCTGTCTGGGGCCGGGGGTCTGACTGCTCCCGGCTTCCAGTGGGGCATGTCCCGAGCCCCCCTGCCCCACGGTGTTGTGTGTGCGCTGGCCTGCCCTGCAGGATGGCTTCCCCTCCTCAGAGGGGCTCTGGCTCCTTGCCCTGGGGTGAGGTTCCCTCTGCCCCCAGCCCTGCTGGGTGGGTGCACAGCTGGGTCTGGCCCCAGCTGGCTGTCCTGTGCTGGGGGTCAGGGGAGCTTCCCTGCCTGGGCCCCCTGTGCTGCTCCCTGGAGGGGTCAGAGCCTCTGGGCTCCCCCCTTGTTGGCCAAAGAGACAGGGCTCTGGGCCCATCCCCTCTGCCTGCTGTGCCCTCCCATGCCCAGGCATCCAGGACCTGGTTCAGTGCAGGGTCTGGGGGTACAACCCACAGCTTATCCCTGCCCAGCTGGTGGGCGGCGTGGGCTGAGCCTCCCACCTCTTGCTGGGGACCCAGAACTGTAGCTGCCCTCCCTTTCAGCTCCCCCCTACCTCACTGCAGGCCAGTGCCCCCTCCCTCCCTAGACACTGGGGCCTGAGAGGGGGCAGGAGTGACCCAGTCTTGTCCCCAGGCCAGCCCAGAGCCTGGGCCTGGGGTGGGAGGCCATGGGCAGGGGGTGCTGCTCATGCTCATCTGTCCCTGCTTGCTCTGCTCTTGTGAATGTATTTTCCCCCTCAGCTGCGGGCACAGCTGCGGGCAGGTGGGTCCCTGGAGAGGCCCCTTCTTGCCTGCGCGTCCTGCTGCCGGACGGGAACCCCCGTGTCTGTACATATGAGCTTTCTCTGTGGTTAATAAAGCTGGGACCCTCTGGGCTGGCATCTCCTGGTGGTCCAGGTGCCCTGGCAGAGGTTGCCTCAAGCCCTGTCAGGCAGGAGGCAGGGGCCTGTGTCTACGCAAAGCTGGGCACGACTGGTCTCCCCCTCCGCGTGAGTGGGTTGACGTGGACACGGAATAACATGCTGGGAGGCTGCGGTGACTTCGGGGTCTCTTGTTACGTGGCAGATGCTCCTGCCCCGCGTGGCACAGGGCCTTGCAAGTGCTACAGGCCTGCTGCCCTATATATATTACTGCTCCCTCTGACTAAAGCTCATATAAATTCTTTATTAGACAAAAATAGAGTTCTCTGTGTTGGCCCCACACCAGGAGCCAGGCCCACCAGGACCCTCTGCTCTGCGCCCACCTTTCCCACCCTCCCCTCCTGGACACGTCCCAAGTACACCTAGCCGTGGAGGGCAGGGAAGTCTGGGGACACTGCTTTTTGTCTCTTCTCTCCTCCCCACACCAGCCCAACCAGGGCCAGGCGTGGGGCATGGTGGGCAGGTGCGCCCTGTCTGCTGGGGGCTGGATTGTCTGGTGACCCTTTGCGCTTGCTAATGGCCTGTCAGATGTGGGGGGAAGTGGGCACAGAACCCAGGAGTCTTAGTGCCCAGGGGCCAGGCCCTTGCCCCAGCTCCCCCGTGCTGGGACCTGGGGCCTGGACTGAGCTGAGAACAGAACCCAGGTGTCTGGGCAGCTGGTCTCTGCATGTAGTCCCCCCACCAGGCCCTGGCCCCCTCCCTGCCAGGGGCTGATGCGATGGCACCGCTCAGCTGCCCCTTTCCCAGCTCCATTGCCCTATATGACCTCCCCTCTACCTCTCCCTCGACTCTCTTTGCCCAGGGGTCCCTGCAGACGGGGCCTTTGGCTTTGCGGTCCTTTGAGGGATGTGGCAGCATCCGGAGCCCTGAGCAGGGGCAGGTGGGGCTAGTGCCCTGGGTCAGGCCTGGCTCTGTAGTCCCCCGCCCCACTCCGCTCCCTCCAGCAAGGGGGCAGGGGCAGCCTACTGTCCAGGGGCCCGGAGGTGCTACAGCAAGAGGACCCAGGTGTCCAGGTTGCCCCGGGCGGGGGGCCCTCACTTCCGGTGCAGGCCCAGCAGGACCTTGGTGATGAAGTTGACAATGGCAGCGGCTGGCTGCTCGGGATCCAGCTCGGCGAAGACGTGGCACACGTTCTCACAGGGGCTGCCCTGCTTCTTAGCCACGAAGCCAAACAGCCTGGGGGGCAGGGGGTGGTTAGAACAACAGACACTGTGCCCCCCGCCGCCACGCCGCGCTGGTGCCTGCCCCCTTCCAGCCGTCCCTGCAGCTGGGTCCTGGTTCGTGTCCCATAGAACAAGCTGTGTCCCACCCCAGAAGCAGCTGCATTTCTAGCTGACCCTGTGACAATGCCCAGGTCTCATCCTAGAGGCAACCGCATTTCGGCCCCAGAGCAGCTTGTGCGCATCCTGGAGTGAGAGCTGCTGCCAGGAGTGAATGCGGCTGCTTCTGGAGGGGTGCACTGGCACTGCATCACCCCCTGCCCTCGAGCTGGAGAGGGAGGCTCTGTGCACGGCCCTGCAGGCGCCAGGCTGGGGGAGGGGGAAGACACCCTGTCCTGCCCCCACCCTGCCTGCACTCACTTGGAGGTGGTGCCGTCTGGGTTTGTCCATCTGCAGAGAAACGAGGCGGGGGGCACTCATGAGTCACAGCGTCCCAAACTTGGGCGTCCCTGGGAGGGCACGGGGGGTGCAGCAGCTCCCGGTTGGGCGGCAGGGGGTGCTGCAGGGGGTGGGGTCGGTACCTCCTGTCCTGCGGGTCGGTGCTGCAGTAGGTGACGCTGCTGACAGGGTAGTGGCGCCGGAAGAAGAGCCTGCGGGCCAAGCACAGGGGAGGGGTTGAGCGCAGGGGTCCGGGCAAGGCCAGGGGGTGGCGCGGATGCAGCGCGGCACTCACTTGCGCTGGCTGTCAGTGAGGGTGATGCCCTGGGCTGAGACCTTGAAGTG
>JAGPOW010002517.1:0-18304 GCA_030014935.1 Caiman crocodilus | reverse complement strand
GCGGAGAGGACGGGCCGGGCCGGGCCGGGCGGGGGGCGAGGCGGCGGCTGATCCGGATCCTGCGCGGCGCGGGGCGGGGCCGGGCGGGGCGAGCGCAGGCAAACAGCCGCTCCCTCCCGGGGCCGCCGCTCGGTTCCTGGTCCCCAGTTCCTGGTGCCTTTTACAAAGCTGATCTAGACTCAGGAAAAGCTCGTCATTAACGAACCACACGTCCTAGAGAGCGAGAATCTCAGCAGCTACGCACAGGCACTAGTTCATATGTAAAAGAATACCCCCATCAGGCACGGAGCCCTAGTGCAAGGCAGATGAGGATGGGATTACGGGGCAAAGGACTGCCTGGGCCGCCCCAGCCTTCGTGGCGGTGCCGCGGGGGCTGTCCCGAAGAGCCCTGACCACAGCCCCGCCGGCTGCCAGCTCACGGCCCCCGTGCCCACTCCGCTAAGTATAATGGCTTGCGCAAGGAAGTGGCCCTTCTTCGGCCACCCATCAGGATACCTCTGTGCGACCGGGGCACTGTCCTGGACGTCTGTGACCAGAGACTTGTCCGGCCCAAAGTGAGGCTAACCGACAGCACCCCCAGACACTGTGCTAAAGTGATGGGCCAGAATAAGGAACTGGAATTTGGGCTGGGATTATACCCAGAAATCCTTCTTGGGTCACCCCAGGCCATGTCTCTGTGCCACCGGGGCCCACTCCTGGACATCTCTGACCAGAGACTTGCTTGACCGAAGCCGTGGTTTGGCCGAGCCAGGCTGCCGCCAGACAGCACACCGCCACTGTGCTAAGTACGTGGTCTTGAATTAGGAACTGGCTGGTGGGCTGGCATGAGACGGAAATGCTTCTTGGGCCACCCCACGCTGGGCCACTCTCCTGGGCACCTCTAACCAGAATATTACCCGGCCCAAAGCGCAGCTTGGCGGTGCCAGACTGCCATCTGACAGCTCCCCATTCCCACTGTACGAAATGCATTGACTTGAATAAGGAATTGGCTTTTGGGCTGGGATTATATTTGGAAATCCTTTTTGGGCTACTCCCTGACTTACCTCTGTGCTACCGGGGAACTGTCCCGGACACCTCTGGCCACAGACTTGCCTGGCCCAAAACACAGTTTTGCCGTGTCTGACTGGTATCTGACAGCCCCCTGGCCCCTGTGCTAACTAGAATGGCTTGAATAAAGAACTGTTTTTGGGCTGGGATTAGAGATGAGATGAGACCCCAGATGTGTGGCGTGTGGGTGAGCCATGGGACCGCCAAGCTCCAGGGGCAAGTTTGCAGCACCATGCCCTGGGGCTGGACAGTGCAGGGGGCCTGGATTCCCGGCTGCCCAGATGTGGGCACAGGCTCAGGACCCGGGCAAGGCTTCTCTGCCCCAGCCTCCCTGTCAGCAGCAGTGTGCACGGGCACCCCGCATACCCCATCCTCACAGCTTGCACACGCCCCTGCTCCCCATTACCCCGGGAACAAAAGGACCAAGCAGCAGCTGCAGCATCGCGGTTCTAATGGGACAGGGCTGAAAGGGAGAGGGTCGCTCGGGGAACGGACCAACACTCAGTCCGCCAGGCCGTGTCCGTGGGGCAGTGGCACAAGGGAGCGCAGCTTGCTCCTGGCCCTGTTGGCACACACTGCTCAGCTCCGCACAGTCTGGGCCACCTCTGCAGGGAGAGTCCTTGGGGTCCTTTCTGGGTGGAAACCAGGTCCGGGGTCGGGCCGAGTGGGGCTCGTGGCTGCAGCCGGGCAGGCAGCAGCTAGCGCTCTCCATGACATGTTCGTGTCTCAGCCCAGGCTGGTCTCTGGCTGCTCAGGACCTGGAGGTGGGGGCTGTCCACGGCCTGAGCCCCAGATCCTCTGCTGGCTTCAAGGGACCCTGCTGCACCAGAAGGCAAGACAGAGGGCTGTGGCCGCAGCCTGGGAGGCAGGCCCACGACACAGGGGCTGCACGGGCGCAGACCCCAGAGCTTGCAAACAAACGCTGCAGTCCCTGGTGCCCAGTCCTGCCCAGGGAAAAGTGGCCGGGAGCGCTGCCGTGAGGGCAATGCAGCCAGGCTGCTCCCAGCCCCTGCGGCTGAAGGAAACCCACGGGCCTCTCAGCCGTCCAGACCCCAGCTCCGGCCCTGCTGCCTCCTCCCACCCCTGGCTTACCTGGGCTCAGGTGCGCTGCTCCTGCTTTGCATAGATGGAGTGAAGTTTCTGAATGAGGAACGTCTTGTCCGCCCCTTCCTAGGAGAGCAGGCGGATGAGCAGGGGCACAGGCCCCATGGCACCGCAGCAGGAGCCACATATCTCCCCCCTTCTCTCCCTGGGCACTCACGTTGGTGATCTGCTCCTTCAGCAGGCCGATGATCCTGCGCTGGCCTTTCACCACCTGGATTTTGAGGTAGATCACTGCCCTGTGGGGCAGAGCCAGGGCCTGAGCTGGGGGGCCTGCGGGCCAGGCCTCCCCTCTCCTTCCCCAGCCAGGGCAGAGACGGGTCAGCTCCACCAGCTCCTGCCCTGCACACATGCCCTGCGCCTGCCCATGCTCAGGGCACAGAGCCCAGCCGGCCCCCAGCACCCTCCTGCCCTACGCGCTGCCCGGTCATGTCGGACTGCACCACGGGGCCGTGAGGGCCTGGCTGCTCTGACTCCTCCAACACGAGCTGCCTCCCCACCACCCACCGGAGAAGCCCACTACGCCCTTCTGCTCGGGCTCCTGACCGTGGGGAGAAGTGGCTCCGAGGGGAGCACAGGGCTGAGACCTGCCACAGGCATAGTTTCATGGTTGGTCGGGTCGGAAGGGACCCGAGGAGATCATCAAGTCCAACCCCCTGCCACGGGCAGGAAAGGATCTGAGGTCAAACGACCCCGGCTAAGTGATTATCTAGCTTCCCTTTGAAGACCCCCGGGGTAGGAGCGAGCACCACTTCCCTTGGAAGCTGGTTCCAGATCCTAGCCGCCCTGACTGTGAAGTCGCGCCTCCTGATGTCCAGCCTGAATCTGCCCTCTGCCAGCTTGCGACTGGTATTTCTGGTCACTCCTGGTAGTGCTCGGGGGAGCAGGGACCCCCCCGTGCCTGCTGGTCCCCCGCTGTCCACAGCAGGCACCAGGATGGTCCGACAGGACCTGCCCCTAATGAACCTGTGGTGGTTGCCCCAAAGCATGATCTCCCTGCCGGCCCCTTGCAGAGGTGCTCCTGCATAATTTTCTCGAAGAGTTTCCTCAGGACCGAGGTAAGAACGACAGGCCTGTAGTTTCCTGGGTCCTCCTTCCTCCCTTTTTTTGAAAATGGGGACCACACTGGCCCTTTTCCAGTCCTCCGGCAGCTCGCCAGAGCACAGGGCAGAGGGAGCCTGGGGGTCAGCCGGAGGGGTCGCTCCTGACCCCACAGAGGCCGTCCGCTGGCAGTGCCCGGCTCTGGTACTCACAGCAGGACGCTGGACATGAAGAACAGGAAGAAGGTGTTTTCCACCAGGTGTTGGTGGACCCAGGTGAACCAGGTGATGCTGGGGCCGGAATGCTCCAGCCGCCGCACCCAGGTCTTCCCAGACTCGTAGATGGTCTCCAGGGTCCGGAACGGGCCGCACGTCTCCGATGGCTTTGCTCTGAGGCAGGAGGGCACAGGGACAGTCTCACTCACTGTGGGGAGTGTGCCTGAGCTCAGCCAGGCCCCTTCCCCAGCCCCACGAGAGCCGGGGTGGCTCGGGGTGGTCCTACCCCAGGAAAGGGCAGCCCTAGCATGTGGAGAGGACCGAGTGCCTCAAGCGGGAGTGTGCTCTGCTCCCTGCCAGCTCAGGCGGCAGGGCTGGGGAAATCCCCTGCCCCGTGCCCAGCATCTACAGAGGCACCAGGTAGGTGCTGGATGGCCAGGTCGCGTCGTGCTGATGGAGAGCAGCGGCGAGGCCGGGGGCAAGCAGGCCTGGCAGCTCCATCCCACCCCCTTGCTGCTGACTCACGACCAGATGGTGTAGGACAGGAAGACGGCTGCTCCCAGGAAGGACGGGAAGCACAGGAGGGTGATGAAGACAGTGCTCATGTGTGATGCCCGCCAGGGCTTGCTGGGCGACTGGCAGTTCTTCATCAGGCTGGCCTGGGGACAGGGGGCCGTCAGCTCCCGGGGCCAACTCCCGACCACCAGCGAGCTCCCCGTGCACCGGGGGACGCAGGGGCGAAGAGGCTGCTCCCTCCCCGGCACCTTCCAGCCCCTTTTGAGCTGAACACAGAGCTGGGGCCTGCCCCGCTCCACCCTGTCCAGCACCTGGGGTCCCCCCAGGACAGCCCCGCTGCCAGGCCCCATGCGGCGCTGCCTGCTGTGCTACCTTCTTAACGTAGAACAAGAGCAGCAGCTTCAGGATCTGGATGGCGGGGAGGAGCGGGGAGAAGAGCACGCCCAGCCTGGAAGGAAGACGGGAAGCTGCGGTCGGCCCGGAGCCGGAGGGCCCCAGCACAGGACGGCGTGGCCCGGGCTGGGCTGCCCACAGGAAGGGGGAGATGGGCAGGAGGGGACCAATGCGCTGAACTATCGGTCATGGTGAAGCGTGGCCCCCACTCCAAGGCCTCGTTCCCCGACGCGAGGGGAGGCCCAGGCAGGCCTGGACATGCACCGCGGGGAGCTCAGCCAGGGCCATACCCTGTCCCATCACCCACAGGCTTTTGAGAAGGGTGCTGAGCTACTGGCCTAGCCCTGCCCCATGTGCTCAGTCCTCCCTGGGCAGCTGGAGGTCAGCTTTACCCTTCCAAGGGGGCCTCCTGACCTCGGCCCCAGGCAGGGCCAGCACACGCGGCCTCTCGCCCCAGCGTGCGAGCCCAGGCTGGGAACGCACAGAGGAAGTGAGTCATGGCCTCGGGGCAGGCGTGGGAGCGTGGCGTGGCCCCGGGACCTCACCAAGTCAGCGTCTGCCCGTAAATGAGCTCCAGCACGTTCCGCGCAATGTCGAACTCCGGCCGCTGCTTCCTCTTCAGCCTCTTCTCCCGGATCAGCCTGGAAGAGGGCAGGGGCGCGTGAGGACGAGGTCACGGGACGCGAGCCCTGGCCCTTCCCGAGGCCTGGCTGCTCGGTCGCTGCGGGAGGCCGCAGGGGGTCGTTACCTCCAGACCAGCTCCCCAAGGAGGGTGTCCAGCAGGATGAAGATGAAGTCCATCACCATGAAGCGGTACAGCTCCTGCCCCACCGACGTCTCCCAGCACTGGGGCACACGGGCACGGGAGTGTCAGACTGAGGAGCAGGAAGGCTCCCTCCGGGCCTCCCTGAGCCTTGTTAGACCTGGGGGGACCCCTAACCCCCGGGCCCCTGTGCCCCCACAGCTGACAGCGATCCCACCTGCTCTCTGGGTCTCCAGCCCCTTGCGTGCCTGGCCCATGGTGCCCTGCCACAGTATCCCGGCGAGACCCTGCCTGTGTGGCAGCAGGACACAGAACAAGACCCCCTTGCAAGGTCTCCAGCACAGGGCTCAGCACGAGAGCAAGGCTCTCTGCTGAATGAAGCGCCATTTGGAGGGGAAACTCCTGTCTCTCAAGCCCCTTGTTCTCTCTCCAAGCCACTGGGTCCCGTCCCGGGCTCTGGGGTAATGCTGCCCCCGCGCCCCACACGCAGCGCCTGCCGCCAGCCCACTGACCTTGTCCCCCGATAGCCCGACCTTGCGGCTCAGCCAGTGGTAGCACAGCACCCCCAGCACCACCATCTTCAGCAGCAAGTTCCTGGCGGGGAGAAGAGGGTGGGGAGCAGGGCTGAGAGCGAGGACCGGGACGGGGCCCTGACGGGTGTGAGAAGCGCCTGAATCCCGCAGGTGCGCCCCCCCCACGTGCCACCCACCTGCAGATGGCCACGTAGACCCCCAGCACCGGGGACTCCTGCCTCTCCCAGGAGCCCAGCCCGCTGTACACATAGGGCAGCACCAAGTTCATCAGGGATACGACCAGCGGCAGGGCCAGCAGCTGCGCTTCCTGCTGCATCTCGCCGCTGCGCTGCTCCCAGCTCTTCTGCTGCATCTGCAAAGCAGGCGCCCGGGGTGTCACCCGCCAGCGAGCAGCTCAGAGCTGGGGGTGCCGGGACCTGGCACTGGGCTCCCCGCCCCAGGTGGGCTCAGTGGGGATCTGGTGGTAGGGCATGCTCACCCTGTGCATGTGCTCCGAGAAGTAGTAGACGGCGAGGACGCAGGCCAGCACGCTGCCCAGCGACAGGGCCCAGGTCAGGGCCAGCACTGCCAGCCTGTGCAGCTGCTGGCACAGGCTCCTGGGGCGGTACTGGTCCCGGAGCTCCCCCAGCAGCTCCTGCAAGACACTGTGTCATGGCTGGCATAGCCCGCTCCGGGCCCTGGTGCTGCCCACTCGCCTGGCAGAGCTTGCTCTCCGAGCAGATGAGCCAGGTTGGGGTGCAACTGCGTGGAGCCATAGGGATTGGGGAGGGCTCACCTTCAGCTGGGTGCAGAGGTTGTCCTGCAGCAGCTGCACAGAGCGCCGCTGTGTCACCTTCCAGTCCCAGGTGCAGAATAGCTTCATGGTGAGGTCGCCCCTGGTGCTGTCCACGCGGTAGCTCTCCCCGAAGGACCGTGACATGCTGCAGCGTGAAGCAGCCCCGTCAGTCGCCGCCTGGACTGAGTGCCCGGGCAGGTGGGAACCAGGCATGGTGCAAATGGTATCGCATACCTGGGGAGCTTCCTAGATGGCTGGTGGGCAAAGTGGTCCCCTGGGCTTGGGGAGTGGGAGGGGAGTGCAGGGGGGTCCTCACCTGTACACCAGCAGGATGCAGGTGATGAAGAAGGAGACCCCGACGGTGAAGAGGTAGGCCAACGGCATGTTGTAGGGCAGGCGGCTGTGGCCGCGTTGACACCTCACAGAGCTGGGGCCCAAGATGCAGGGGTCGTTCAGGGTGTCGTTACTGTAGTAGCCGCAGTACATCAGCGTGTGGGTGAAGGAGCCCTGTGGGGAGCGCAGGGATGGCACCCGCTCTCCCCTGCCAGTGCCTTTGGGGAGAGCTCTGCCAGGGGGATGTGGGGCTGCTCCCCCACAGTGGTCCCCGGAGTCTCTGCTTCCCCCAACGTGGCCTCCCCTCTGCATGGAGAAGTGCGGGGCTTTGTCTGGACCAAGGCTCCACTTCCTTGGGGTGGCAGCAGGTGAGGGGGGAATGCAGGCAGCAAGGGGCGAGCTGGGACAGCAGGGGCCCTGGAGCCCCCCAGGAGGCACTTACAGCCCCGGTGAGGAGCTCGAGGCCCGTGAAGGTGCGGCGGGCGGGGGCAGGCGGGGGGTAGGTGGCCTGCATGGCCACGACGAAGACGAGGAGCAGGAGGAACAGGAGGAGGTTGAACAGGAGCAGAGTTTTGAGGAACAGGAAGTAGGACAGGACGCTGGAGCCGAAGCGGCCGCCGATCTGCTTGAGGGCGTAGTGCCAGGGCTGCAGCGTGGGCAGGGAGGACAGCAGCCCGTACCAGGTACTCCGGACACCCTGTGGGGATGCACGATGCTCTGGGTCCAGGTCTCCAGGGCCAGGGGCTTTCCTGACCCCAGAGCCTGCTCTGCTCATGGCAGCTGCCGGTGCCATGGTCAGGTGCGGTGAGGGTCCCTGCTCCCATTACCAACGCCTCTGCTCCCCGTGGCCCTGCACTGGCCCATTGCTCCCCAGGTATGGAGAGCACAAGGCAGGCACCACCCCATGGAGGGGGGCCCCAGCACCCCCAGAGAAGCCCCAGGCTGCAGCAGCTTTGTGGGCCCAGGGAGCTGTCTGCCTGCCCGCCCGACCCCCACTGCGGGTCCCTGCAGCCACGAGCTGGGAGTAAGTCACTCCGGACAGAGCGCCCGACCCTGGGCAGGGAGCAGGACTCACGAGGATGAGGTAGTACTCGACTTGGCTGCATCCAGGCAGGGGGCCCCGGGTCCTGCGGGGCTTCGTCAGGGAGTCTCCCTGCCCGCTCGAGTCCTGCCTGCAATGCAGACCGACAAGCAGACGTCCAGCCCCTGCTCAGCCCAGCTCAACGGAGGCTGCAGGGGGAAGGGACCCAGCCACAAGCCTGCCCCACGGGGCACTTGGGGCACGGCCCGTTTCCTGCCTTGCTTCCCCTGCCCTCTGCATGTGCCCCCTCCCCGCCCCCCCAGGCTGAAGGGACGCCCGCCACAGCCGGCCCCCACCTGAGGCTGCGCTTCTGGGCCAGGCTGAGGGGCATGGTCAGCAGCAGGTGGCTGCGCTGGCTGCTTGGGAGGCTCTGCAGCTCCTTCACCAGCAGGCACCGCTTTTCTGGGGAGACGAGCCAGGGCAGGATGAGACTGCAGTGCCACGAGGCAGCCCCCCCGCCCCTCCCCAGGACTCACCCTCCTCTTGGGCATGGCTAGCGTCCAGCTCCAGGTCGTACTGGCGGAGGCTGGGCCGGGCGGCGCGGGACGTCTGCAGCAGGGGTGGGCGGCTGCTCCGGCGCCGCAGCCGGGCTGTGCGGTTGTAGTACTGCGAGAGGATGGCCCCGCGGCTGCGGCCTGGGGCCGAGAGCGTGGGCTCGGACCGGAGCGGGTGCGGTTGGGCCACAGCAGGCCCTGGCTGCACCCGCCGCAGCTCCCCCCTGCTGCAAGCCCCCCGTTTCCCCCACGCATCACAGCTCGGCTTGGGAAGCGGGGCCGTGTGGTGTGCCCCGGGGGGTCCCGGGCGTGCGGCTGGGCAGCCCGGGGCACTGGAGAGCTGTTGGCTGCACCCACTGTGACGCGGCCGAACAGCGTGGCCCCGAAAGCCTGGGTGGTGGGGATGCGGCTGCTCCTTGCAGCCTGTGGCCACCCCGGGAGAGATGGGCTGGGGCAGGCTGGGCCGTGGCTCCGTGGCGCTCACCGATGGTGCGGCTGGGCATGCTGGCCAGGATCCTCAGCGTGGTGGCGGAGTACTTGGGGTGCTCCCAGCTGCACTCAGGCTTGGCCCAGGCCTCGGCCTCGGCCTCGGCCCCGGGGGCAGGAGGGGGCAGGTAGGCCAAGGGCTCTGGAGGAGACACAGAGCTGGTGAGGGCTGGAGGTTGCTTGGTGCACCTCCCCTGGGAGACCAGCCGCAGGGGCTTGGAGCACCCGGGAGCCTGCTTCCCCTGCGGCTGGTGTCCCAGGCCCTGCCAAGCCTGGGAGCCACAGCACCTGGCACGGGCACTGCAGGGAGGTGCCCCCAGCCCCCACCCCGCGGGCTGCGGCGTGGTGTGAGCCCAGCTCTGACACTGCTCGTTCCTCTGTGGCTGCTCACGTCGCCTCCCGGGCCCACGGCCTGTCGGCTGCCACCGCAGCAGCGAGGCATTACCTTTGTCCGGCGAGCGCAGCTCCCGCAGCTGCAGGCCTTGCTCCTGGATGATCTCATGGAAGGAGTTGTGCACGGCCCCCTCATCATACGGGCTCAGGTCTGGGCTGTGGGAGAGAGAGTCCCAGGTACAAGCCTGCACGGCACCCTGCATTGCACCGCGCCAGGGCTCTGCACGGATGGGCAGGCTTGGGCGTATGTACGAGCGTATGTGGGGGCTTGGGGCCAGCAGGGATCCCTGGAGTCTTGCCAGGATCCAGGGACAGTGGCAGCCGCGTGGCTCGAGGCAGTGGCGTGGGACCATGCACCTGCTGAACAGCCCAGAGCCCGGGCAGGGGAGAGCTGGCAGGAGTCCCAGCTGCTGCGAATGCCACGGAGCCCAGATGCCCGAGTGATGGGCATGGCAGAGGGCTGGGCAGGCTGGGAGCAGGGCAAGCAGGGTCGGGGCACCCACCTGGTGTCCTCCTGGCCCTCAGGCATGGTCAGGGTGGAGGCGAGAGGCTGGGACATTGCAAGGGTTCGGGCGGCGCTGGGACTGGGGGGGCTCCACAGGACGGGCTCCTCTACAGGCCCCGGGTCTCCCTCGTCCGCAGCCGCTGCCGGAGAGAGCAGAGGGTGAGCACCAGCTGGGCGTGAGCGAGGGAAAGCCATTGGCGGTCACAGCCTAGGCACGTCGCAGCCTGCCTGGCTCCCCGGGGCCGTCTGTGCCGGGACCCGTCCGGCTGCAGGCCAGCCCCCCACGCCGCGGCGCGGCGCAGCCCGGAGCCCAGCGCAGGAAGGAAGAGAGGAAGGGACAAGGGCTGCAGCCGGCGCCTGTGGCTGGGGCCTGCTCCGGCCGGGGCCTTTTCCTGTCCTGAGCCCCGGTGCTGCCCACATCCTCTGCACGCCAGCAGCCCTCGGCCTCCCCTGCTCGCTCAGACCCCCGCGGCCCGGGCTTCCCGCCGCGCCGGCCAGCCCAGACGGGCGCGTGCACAGCACGGCCGGGTCCCCCGGCTCTGGGGCACAAAGCCCCCGGCACTGCTCACATGTCCGCGGGGCTGCCCCGGCCGAGAGGGGTCAGCGGGGGTCTGGCCCGGGCACCCACCCTGGGCCCGCCTATGGGCAGCGCAGGCTGGACGGGGAGGTGGTGACGAGGGGCTCCGGGGTCCTCAGCCCCACGTCAAGCGTGATGGGCAGAGGCAGCTGGACGGGCCTCCCTCCCCCACCGCCAGCTCTGCGCAGCTGAACAAACAGCCTCTGTCTGGCTCCTTTGTGCTTCCCCTGCACAAAGCCCGGCCTGCCCCGCGGACTCCCAGCCCAGCCCAGCCAGGTCCCAGCAGTGCCGGGCACCGAGCCCCCTGCCCAGCTCCGAACCCCCAATCTCCAACACATCCGGCTCTGCCTGGGGCTGGGCTGCCCAGGCACCTGCACCCTCGCGGTCCTGGGGAGCGGAGGGTGCTGGAGGGCGAGCCTGTCTGCTCCCCATCCCTGTCCAGGGGCTTAGCAAAGCCCTGCCCCATCGGGGCTAGGTCCGTGCCCAGCCCCTGCTAATGGTAACCCTTCTGCAGGCAGAGGCAGGACCTCAGGGCTCAGCCCGAGGGAGGGGGAAAAGCTACCCCCGCCATGATCCCTGCCTCCCCGAGCTTCCCGCAGCCTCCACGCGCGGGCTGCCCAGGCTCGGGGGGTTACGAGCAGCACTCCCCGCCAGGAACGCCCTGTGCTCACCGGGCAGCCAGCCGGTTCCTGCAGCGTCCGGCAGATAATGGGCTGCCCGGAGCCTTCCCGCATCAGGCCCTGGCTGCCAGGAACAGGCCCGGCTCTGGCACGGGGCCCTGCAGCCGCGGTGCCAGCGGGGCAGGTGCGGGCGCGGGAAAGGCTCCCTCTCTCCTGCTCGCTGGTGCCCAGGAAGGGTCACAGCCTCCGGTGCCCTCCACCCACTGCCTCTTCCAGCCCCGGCACGGCTCCCACCCGCCCTGCCCTCCTGCGCCCAGAGCTCGGCTTGCACGGGACGGCTGCGCCGTGGCTGCGGGGAGTGTGGCCGTCGGGCAGCCCCTCTCGGCAGCCTCAGTCCCACTGCCTTGTGCCGGGGGCCCGCGCTCCCCCAGCCCCATCTTCCTGCCTGTGCCCCGGCCCCTGGCCCAGCTGCCCCGCTGACTCGGGGGTGCTGGGATGGGGCCGAGGGAGAAGGAGCCTGGCTGGCTGCCCCGGCGCCCCTTCCACCACTCACCCGCTGGCTCCAGCATGTCCGGCGCAGCTGGAGCCCCTTGGCCCAGCAGGAGTGGCCCGGCTCTGCCTGGAGGGGCCACGTGCGGTTGTGCCTCACCTGCAGCACAAAGCATGCTGGGAGTTGTAGTCCTGCACACACCTAGTTTCAGGGCTGGGGTCTTGCTCGGGCCTGGGGCTTCTGCCCTGGGGCCCAGCTCATCCCGCTGACCCCGCGCCCCAGCCTGGAGCCGGGGCGGGGGTGAGGCTCCCCAGTGAGGGCTCAGGGCTGCAGCCAAGGGGGCCATCTCGCGCCCCTGAAGCCTCCGGGCTGCGTCTGCGGTCAGAGATCCTGCCGGGCGCTTTGGTGCTGGGCAACACGGAGCGGCAGGGGAGCAGTCCCATGCCCTGCAGCCCTGCTGGCACCAGCACGGAGCCCAGCTCGGTGCCTGCATGGCAGCTCCAGCCCTGGGGTCTGTGGAGCTGCCGGGACCCTCCACGCCGGCTGGGGGGCTTGTGCGTGTCCCCCGAGCCCGGGGCCAGGCAGAGCTCGGCGTCTCCCGGCACCACTCGTACTTGCATCCCGGCAATGCCAGAGCACGCAAGCACCCACCTGAGCGCCTGGCCCCGGTTGGGGCAGTGCCGAGCCCCCGGGGCCCCTTCCAGGCAGGACGACTCACCCCCTCCTCCTCCTCCGCCTCCTCTTCCTCCGGCACGGCCTGGCCTGGGGACAGCTGCGCCTCCCTGCACTTTTCTGGGCCTCGCAGGCAGCAAAGGAAGTGCCGAGGTGGGGGCCCAAATCCTGTCACATGATGCCAGCGCCCTATCGCCCTGCCGCCCGGGTGCTGCGCAGGACACTGCTGGCAGATGCGGGGGCCCCGGGCGTCCCCACCGCCGAAGGGGCCCCGCCGTTGAGCAGGCGAGCGTAGGCAGCCGGAGGATGCGCCGTGGGGGCCAGGCTGGGGCCACGGGGGCAGAGCGGGCAACTTCCTCTTCTGCAGTGATGCTCGAAGCTGCGGAGCGCCGCGACGTGCTGCTGGGGGTGCTGGCAGCAGCTGCGCGGGGAGGCTGCGCGGCCATCCGGGGCCACGGGCGTGGGAGCACCCTGGCCTGGCCTGGCCTCCCGTCCTGGCCCTGGGGTGGTGGCTGCTGTGGTGCCTCCAGGTGTGTGGCTTGGCCAAGCCACTGCTGCCAAGCTGCAACCGGGGCAGGGGCAGGGGCTGGTCCCGTGCGGGCGGCCCTACTAAGCCGGGCTCCTGTGCACCCCACAGCGCCCTGCAGCCATGAGCAGCCCTGTGCAGCAGTGCAGGCCCCGCAGCCCGCACGCCACCAGCCAGCACCCCGCCAGCGAGCTCTCACTCCTGGAGCCAGCCCACGAGGACCCGCTGGATGTGGACGTGGACGTGGATGTGGACGTGCCGCTCAGGGCCCTGCCCTGCCCCATGCAGCAGAAGCGCAGGTCAGGGGCCGTGGGGTGCTGGGCTCAGCACGGGCCATGGAGACCATGTGCCCGGCACCGCTCTGCCCTGCTTGCTGGGCACGGGCTGGCCTGGAGGCAGCGGGCGCGGGGACGGACCACAGGGCCTGGCTGAGGGCTCCGGGAACTCAGCTGTCTCCACCTGACAGGCTGCTGCAGGCGTCCAGGGAGAAAGCCCCATCCGGCTGGGTGCCTTGGGGACCAAGCCCCCACAGGACCCTGCAGCGGTGCCGGGAGGGGCTGCAGCACCTGGTGGGACGCTGCCAGCTCTGGAAGGCTGCGCTGGACCAGATCGAGGGTAGGGCAAAGGGCCCCTGCAGCTGCTCCTGCCCCGGCGGGAGCCTGCCCTGGTCCAGGCGGGGACGCCCCCTCTCCATCCCCTGCCCCCACCAGCCGCAGCCCTGGCCTTCCCCCCCCCCCCCCCCGGGTTGCCTGTGGGGGTGAAGCTGCAGCACCCCCTGGTGGTCGCCCCCACCAACTGCCCCGTGGAGGGGGCCAGGCACAGAACCAGCTGCAGCTGTGGCGTGGGGGTGTGAGCAGTGCCCGGGCAGCATGGCCGTGTCCCTGCCTGGCTGCAGCGTCACGCGGGGTCCCACAGGCTTTGGGAACAGCCAGGATGCGTGTGGGGGCCCTGACTGGGATTGCCCCAAGGTGGGCGGGCTTGGTGCTGATGCCCACCATCTTGTCTCTACCGTGCAGGGAAGTTTGGCACCGGGGTGCGGGCCTATTTCTCGTTCCTGCGGTTCCTGCTCTGCCTCAACCTCCTGCCCCTGCTGCTGACCGCGGGGTCTGTGCTGGTGCCTCTTGGCTGGCTCCGGGGGCAGGCAGCTCTGCCCGGGTGCCAGGCTGCGGGTGAGCTGCTTCCTCAGGGCGCTGTGCTCTCTCTGCACCCCGAGGAGTGGCTGGACTCGAAGGCCTGGTGTGTGGCCTCCAGGGCCAGCGGGTCTGGTCTTGCCTCCCCAGCACCAAAGGACTGGCCACCTCCCAGGAGCAGCTTGTGCCTGGGAGCAAAGCCAGCCTGGGCTGTGCGGGGCAGGGGTGCCCCATCCCTCTGCCCATCATCCAGCTTCTGCCCAGCCCAGCAGACCAGGGAAGTGTGACGTTACCCTGCCCTGGGCAGATGGGGAGGGATTCAAGGATGCGGGGCTCTGTGCTCCCTACCAGTCCTGCCCAGGCCCTGCTCCCCTGGGCCATGCCCCTTTGCTCCAAACAGCAAGAGCGGCCTGGAGCCAGGACCCCTGGGCTCTGACCCCCACCTGCCACCCACCAACCGTGCCTCTTCGGCCAGGCCTCCGCGCAGGGGGGCTAGGCTAGCTGGGGGCTGTGCCGGGCCCTGGGGAGGGGCCGGGGGGACCCTAACCTGTGCTCCCGCTCCCAGGCCTCCCGTGCCTGAACGCCAGCCATGGGGACAGGCCTTCGGCCACCCAGCATCATCTCCACGACCTCTTCTTGGGCAAGGTGTGTGTGCCAGGGGGCCAGAGCAGGGCAGGATGCTCAATGGCAGCGCGTGCCCCAAGCTGCCCACGCAGCAGGGCTCTGGGCACAGCGGGGTGGAGCTGGCTGTGCCCGGACAGCTCTGAGCTCTCCCCCCAGGGCTTTCTGGAGTGCTCCTATCTGTTCTACGGCTACTACCAAGTGGGTGAGGAGGACAGAGCCTGGTACATCATCCGCCTGGCCTACCTGCTCAACACCCTGGGCTACCTGCTGCTCTGCTTCCTCTGGATCCTCCGCCGGTGTGTGCCACTGGAGGCAGGGAGGGAGGCGGCAGGGTGCTGCCCTGCCCCGGGGCCCAGGTGGACCAGGTCTGGCAGCCGTCATGCCCAATGGCATGGCTGTTTCTTGCTGCAGGGGCTGGATAAAGCAGAGGGTGGCAGAGGCCTGATGGGGAAAGCGGGCTGGACTGGGTGTGGGGTGCACATGGGTGAGCGATGCCAGGTGCCAGCTTCCCGCGTCCCGCCCCGCAGGTCAGTGAAGGGGCTGGTGCGGCAGCAGGTGCTGAGCCGGGCGTACCGGCCATGCCGGGACACCCACATCTTCAGTGAGTGGGACTTCTGCATCCACAGCCTGGGCACCGCAGCCATCAAGCACCAGAGCTTCTGCAATGAGCTGAAGGTGGGGGCAGGGGAGGGAGCCGGTGGTGGCCAGGGCACACGGGGGCACTTGTTGCAGTGCTCTGGCCTTGTGGGGGGCACCAACCCCCCGACCCCCATGTCTCACTGACCGCAGCCCACCCCATCCATGGTGGCAGATGGAGCTGGCAGAGGAGAGGCGTCACCTGGAGAATCAGCGCCGGACCCGGTGGCAGCGCGGCCTCACCTACCTGGTGCGTCTGCTGGTCAACCTTGGTGTCCTGCTACTCATGGCCGTGGCCTTCTACTGCATCCACCAAGTCACGGCCCTCTCCCAGGTGGGTGCCCTCCCTGGCGAGGCGGCTCCGCTCAGGCTGTGCCCCCCGGGCCCTTGCAGGCGTTGGCTGGCGCCATGTCCCAGGTCCCCCCACGCCTGGCTCAGCTCCTCTCCCCGCAGGCCTCTGATGCCAGTGTGGTGACTCAATACCTGCCATCCATCACCATCTCCCTCCTCAACCTCCTGCTGCCCCGGGTCTTCCACATGCTGGTCCAGGCCGAGTGCTACTCCCCGCACATGGAGGTCAACCTCACCCTCATCAGGTCGGTGCTGCCCCAGGACTGTGCAGCTCTCACCTGGCTCTGAGCCCAGGCTTGCACTTCCTGGGGCCTGGGG
This sequence comes from Caiman crocodilus, assembly GCA_030014935.1. Classification (NCBI taxonomy): domain Eukaryota; kingdom Metazoa; phylum Chordata; order Crocodylia; family Alligatoridae; genus Caiman; species Caiman crocodilus. Next base: position 2,684 of record JAGPOW010002517.1, on the reverse strand, counting down.
CCACCAGGGACACTGACCCAGCCACGGAGAGCCCCTTTCTAGCCCCTCTCTTAGCGGGGAGCCCGGCTGTGCTGGGAGCTGCAGCCCAGCTGGACGGTGCGTGACCCTGCTCCTGCTCTGCCCCAGGTGCGTGACTCTGCGGCTGGGCAGCCTGGGCATGGTCCTCTTCTCCCTGCGGCACACATTGTGCCTGGAGAACAGCAACAGCAATGACACCTGCCAGGCCTGCCGCCCCCAGGTAAGCAGGGTATGCGGTTGTGAGCGGCAGCACCATGCCCTCACCAAGACGGAGGCAGACCTGGCTGCAGCGAGGCCGCGGCAAAGCCTGGCTGTCAGCTGGGGCCTGAGGCACGTGCTGTGATGGGGGCTGTGCCTTGCCACGGTGGGTGTGACTGGTCCCTTCTGTCCCGCAGTGCTGGGAGAACGTGATCGGCCAGGAGATGTACAAGCTGACCGTCTTCAGTTTCCTCATCACCCTCGGGGACACCTTCCTCATCAGCCTGCCCAGGAGGTGAGGCCGGGGCTGGGGCCACGGTCACGGAGAGGGGCAGGAGAGAAGATGCACCCACGCTGGGTGGGAGGCTAGGGCAGTGTGCGGCCCAGGCAGAGCACAGGCCGAAGGAAAGGTGCCCGTTCCCCCACAGGCACATTGCGGAGCGGGTACTACATGCCTGGCTGCAGAAGGAGGAGTTCCTCGTCCCCCAGAATATCCTGAGCACGGTGGCTGCGCAGACCATGGTCTGGCTGGGCATCTTCTACTGCCCCCTGCTCCCGTTGCTCAATGGGACCTTCATCTTCCTCACCTTCTACCTCAAGAAGGTGAGGGGCCGGGGGGCTGGTGCTGCGAGGGTTGGGCTGCATGTGCCCTGGGCAGGTTGCCTCCTTGCGGGGCAGGGCCGGAGCCAGCGATGCTCTCTCCCCACAGTACACGGTGCTCCGCAACTGCCGGCCGGCCAAGAGGCTCTTCCGCGCCTCGAGCTCCACCTTCTTCTTCCAGTTCATGCTGCTGCTGGGCCTGGCCATGGCCGCAGCCTCCCTCACCTATGCCATCACTCGGTGAGTGGGGGCCCCATCAGAGCACCAGTCCGGGGCATGGGCCCTCTCCATCCCAGTCCTGGCTGCCCTGAGGCTGTTTCCTAACTCTGCCTGATGCTTCCCTCCTCCGGCCCCCAGAATCCGTCCCTCCAAGACCTGTGGCCTCTTTGCCAACTACTCGGCTGCCTGGAAGGTAGTGCCCAAGGCTGTGGAAGCCCGCTTGCCCCGTGCGGCCCAGCAAGTCCTGAACTACCTGACCTCCGACGCTTTCAGCTGCCCATTCATCATCCTGCTCAGGTTGGGGCCAACACACTGCTGGGCTCGGGGGAGTGGGCTGGGACCCCTCAGGGTGGATCCTGGCGGTTCAGTGCCTCCCTGCATCCTGCAGCCTCCTCCTCACCATGTGCGTGTCCCAGGCCCGGGTGAACAAACAGGCCATCAAGGAGCTCAAGAGGCAGCTGATTCAGGTGAGGGGGCCCGGGCTGCTCCGGGGCTCTGGGCTGGCTGTGGCTGCAGGGAGGCGTCTGCTGTTACCCCGCTGTGCTTTGCTTCCCCAGAGGGTCAAGGAGAAGTGGGGCCTGGTGGAGGAGCTGGCCAAGCTGCTGGAGGAGCCCATGGCTAGTGGCAGTCACTTGGCTGGGGACAGAGCCGAGTTGCCATCCAGGCCATCTCCGAAGCCTCCTGGCTCTTGGCTGAGATGGGAGCCTCGGCGCCCAAGCAGCATGGCCCCCAGCAAGGATGGGAGCACCTCTGCCCTGGAGACCCCATGTCCCAACCCCTGACCAGGCTCCACGCTCAGGGAGCTGGAGGAGACGTCAATGCAAGCATACGTATGCACAAATCCATGTCTTACTGGGGCTGTACACGTGTGCACAGTGGTGTCTTCCTGAATGTGTACGCTTAATGTGTCGGGCTGGGCGGGGTGTACATGCAGCGGTGTCTGAGAGGTATCTCCGTGTGCGTGTATGCGTGCATGCACGGAGACAGCCTGTCCATGCAAGCGGGGAGTGCGGGGTTTGTGTCCGTGCCACAGGGCTCTGCCTGTCTGGGTAATAAAGACCCCACCACGGTAATGATGATCGCTGTCTGGCGTGCGCAGGGCAGGGCAGGGCTGGGCAGAGGCAGCTGGCACTGGGCATGCTGGCGGGCCTCAGGCTCCCCCAGGAGAGACGCCCCCCGGGCGTGGAGGGCTCAGCCAGACAGGCCATCTCCGTGCACGGCGACGGTGGATCCCTAGCTAGGACTCTGCCTGCGGAGCTGCTCTTGTGACCCCTGCCCAGCCAGCTACCAGAGCCCCGCGGCCGGCACCCCGACCCCGACCCCGACCCCGACCCCGGCCAGGGCAGGGCAGGGCAGGGCAGGGCAGGGCAGGGAGGGCTGCGGGCCGCACAGAGGCGGCGGGGGGCGGCCCGGCCGCGCGCTGTACCCGGCCCCGGCCCCGGCCCCGCCTGGGCGCGGTTCGCGTCCCGCAGCGCCGGGGAGCGAGCGGCTGGGCCCGCCCGGCCCCTCTCGCAGGGGAGGGGGGCACACGGGACAGACGGGCCCCGCGGGCGGCGGCACCCCGCTCCCCGCCGCTCTCCTGCCGGCCGCTGTCCCGGCGCAGGGAACCGCCTCCCCGGCGCGCCGGCGGCTCCTCCCCCGGGGCGGGG
>JAGPOW010002514.1:70428919-70464410 GCA_030014935.1 Caiman crocodilus | reverse complement strand
TTGAGGGTCTGCCTGGGTTGTCCTTCTGATGTCATGAACCATGTGGTGCTGGTGTCACACACCACATGACTGGGGTCAGGGGTGGAGTTGCTGATGTCACACACCACGTGACTGGGGTCAGGGGGTGGAGTTGCTGATGTCATGCACCACGTGACCGGGGTCAGGGGCGGAGTTGCTGATGTCACGCACCACGTGACCGGGGTCAGGGGGTGAAGTTGGTGAATCACACACCATAAAAGGGGAAAGGGGGCAGTGCGAAGGGAGCAGGACCGGAAGTCCCACCCACCTGTCACATTTGCATTGAAGGGCAGAAAGCCTATATACTACTGTGGTGTAACACACAGCCGTGACATGAGTTTTGCTTTCAAGAATTTGGGGTACAGTTTCCCCCAAACCCCTGCACCAAGCTTCTTGAAACTTGGCAGGCTTTGTGGTCTCATGAGGGGTCACCATCTCTGCAGTTTTTACCCCCCTGGTGGGTAACACACAGCCGTGACACGAGTTTTGCTTTCAAGAATTTGGGGTACAGTTACCCCCAAATGCCTGCACCAATCTTATTGAAACTTGGCAGAATTCATGCACTCTGCAGAGTCTACCATCCCTTAAAATGTCTTCCAAATTGGACAACCCCCCCCAAAGTTATAGATATTTTATTGTTTCCCCATTATACCCAATGGCTGGATCTCTGAGGCGGCTCTGAAGTTTCGGAGCCGCTTCAGCCAGATTGAGGCAGAAACCTGGTCCAGAGCTCCAGATCAGATCACTGCCATCCAAAGCAGCCAGATCTGAAGCCGAATCGGATTGCTGCTGACTTGCACAGGCCTACTACCCACCACGGTATTTTTATACAGCACCTATCAATAGCATGGTCTGGTTGGTATGGTCAAAGGTATGGTCTGGTTCAATTGTCATTACCTTACTTAACCTGACAGGGTGCTTGTACATGTGATACCAGTACCGTGCACTCATGATAAAAATGTCACCTTCTTAATGGCCTTCCATGGCAGCAGTGGCCCCCAGAGTCACCCAGATGGGCTGCTAGCAGTCTGGGTGCTGCCCTAGCTCAGAGGCAGTACCTGGCCTGATCCAACTCTTCTCTAACCTGAGCTGAGGCAGCACCCGTCCCTCTAGCAGCCCACCTGGATGGTGCTGAGGAATGCTGCAGTCACGGAGGGAAGAAACAGGGCCCCTTGCAGCTCAGGGGCTCCTCAGCTTGCTGACAGTTCACCCCCTACCAGGCCCCTTACCTGCCTCTGGCTGTAGGCACACGCCACTGGAAAAAAAAAGCATTGGGCCCCTTGCTGTAACAGTGACAGAAACCCCTAAATTGAAACAGCAGGTTTAATTAAAAACTCACCATTTCAATTTAGGGGGCATAGAAGGCAACTCTATGGACTAAACCCTCCCATTTGTACAAGTGCTCTGACACTGATCAACCCTTCTGACGTTAAAGACAGGATTTAGATAATCTTGTATGTTTATTTTCCTTAAATCGATGTACCCTTAAAGTTCACATATGCTTCCTTTAGGTTATTCTTGACTTTAGGAAAGGGAAAGAAACTGTAAAAGCAAGCAGAAACATATTTTGTCTTTCTCTTTCTATGCCATGTGTCATTGCTTTCTGTTTCTTTTTCTCTTTGCTTCCCTAGGGTCTAATTTCTCTGGGTGCAGTTCTGATTTCTGGAGCTTCCAAAGAAGTTTCTCCCTGGACAAAGAAGTCTAAATCTCACCACCACCAAGTCCAGGGTTTTTATAGTTTGGCTTGCCCCCTTCCACTTACCTAACCAGCCAGCCAGGCTCAGCTTTTAACCTCTACCCTGCCAGCATGCTGTGCCTGGAAATTTCTAGTCTTAAAGGGATGAGCCTGTTTTCTGGTAACAGGGCTAGGGTTTCCTGTTACAAACAGCAAGTGGCCATGTCCCCAGCCCCACCACGAGGGACCATCGCACTGGTGTACAGGTCAGCACACAGAGGTTCTGGGAACGGTATGCAGTAGCTGGGTCTGCAACCCCCTGCATGAGCCAGGGCAGCTGGTGCACAGGTTGATGCATGGAGGGTCTGGGAGCAAACTGAGACCCCAGAGCTGCATGCACTAGCTTGGGTCTCTAATCCCCTGTATGAGGCAGGCAGCTGGTGCGCAGATTGGTGCACATAGGGTCTGGGAGTGGGTTAAGACCCTGGAACTGCCCAAGGTGACATGGGTCTCCAATCACCCCTGAACAAGGCAGGGCCATTGGTGCATGCGATGGTGCACAGGGCCAAGAAGGGCCATCGGTTCATGGGAAGGTGCACAGGTCCACAAGTGGGCTGAAGGCCTGGGAGAGCTCTGATGCAGTTGGGGGCCCCTGGTAGAAGAAGGAGATGATTTATTCTGGGAGACAGGTGCAGCCTCATCAGGACCCAGAGGAATTGTGAGTTGCCCAGGAAAGGGGATTGTCACAGGGGAGGACCTCACAACTGGGGGACAGCCCAAAGGAAAGAGGGCTGTTGGGACTGGGCCTGGCCAACTGGGTGATTTGGGCAGTTAAAGTTGCCCTTTACGGCACCAGGGTATCCATTTTCCCTTTTCTTTGAGACCTTGTGCCTTTTTATTTGTGAACCCTGCACCTCATGCTTTGTAACTTTGCTCCCTAATAGAGTATAAGACTGTGTGATATTCAACGAGACCCTTGTTTTGACCACCTGATCTCTCACCTGTATATAGAATCTATCTATCTATCTAGCTTTCTATCTAGCTATCTATCCTGTATTTATGTATATATATGTTAATATTATAACTTGTATAGCCTATTAAATTTGTATATAGTTAAATTTCAACATTTGTTCTGGCTCTGCTCTATAGGAAGAAGAGGAAAGCTGCACACAGCTGGGCAGCTACACTTCTCACAATGCATCTGCATCCTCTGAAATCCCTTCACTTGGAGAGGGGGTACATAACTGAGTACCACCTGGGTTATAAATGTATTGTGGCAGGAGGTTTTGAGTGGAGTTCCAAAGGGCTCTGTCCTGGGTCCAGTGCTGTTCAAAGTGTTTATTAATTATTTGAATGCTGAAATAGAGAGCTTGTTGAACAAATTTGCAGATTACACGAAACTGGGAAGGACTGCAAACACATTGGAGAGCAGGAGAGCAATTCAGAGGGATCTTGACAGATTGGAAAGCTGAGCTGGAGCTCACAAGATGAAGCTGAATGCTGAGAAATGCAAGGTACTACACCTGAGGAGGCTACAGTGGAGACACCGGAGAAGGAGGTGAGTAGTCAGTGAGCTGCCATCTGCAAGAGGAGATGCAGGGTGGTGGTGGTGGGGGGACTCGCTCCTGTGTGGCACTGAGGGACCCATATGCCATATGGAATCCCCTAACCCATGAGGTCTGCTGCCTCCCTGGGGCCTGCATCTGGGATGTTGTGGAGAGGATCTCTAGGCTCGTCTGGCCCTCCAACCACTACAACTTGCTCCTCATCCACATGGGCATGAATGACATGCCCATGAATAATCCAGACCATATCATGAGTAACTACAGGGCTCCGGGCTTAAGGTGTCAGGGGCTCAGGTAGTCTTTTTCTCTGTGTTTCCAGTTGCAAATCTAGGATCTAGGAAGAAAGGATGCATCAAAGAAGTAAACCAATGACTCTGGTGCTGCTGCTGCTGAAAGGGCTTCAATTTCTTTGATCACAGTGCACGCTTCAGGGAGAGAGGACTCATGGGAAGGGATGGCATCCACCTCAATCACAGGGTAAGTCCCTGTTCTTGGCCAGGATGGCCAATCTTCTAGATAGGGCTTTAAGCTAAGATTGTTGGGGGATGGGGAAACACCGACTGGATCATGCCCAGAAACTGGCACACAAGAAAGCTCTGAAGTTGGGGACACTAGGAAGGCCACTTTTGCAAGAGTGGAGGGAATGGTGTTCCCTCAGTATGACAGGCAATTGAGCATTTCATTTGGAGGACTCAGGTGCCTGTACACTAATTCCAGGAGCATGGGGAACAAGCAGAAGGAGCTAGCCCTTCTACTCTCCAGTGGGCATTATGATCTAGTAGGGATTATGGAGACCTGGTGGGACTCCTCAAATGACTGGAATGTAACCACAGAAGGCAACACCCTGCACAGTAGGGAAGAAAGGTGGAGGTGTAGCTCTCTATGTGAGGGAGCAGTATACCCTCTTGGAAACAGACATCAGTTCCAAAGAACAGTGGCTCGAAACCCTCTGGGTCAAACTACGGGGGTGGGAAGCGCAGTGAGAGAGATGTAACTGCAGATGTATACTACAGACCACCAAACCAGGGGGAGGAGCTTGATCTGGATTTCTCTCAAGAACTGGCAAAGGCCGTGTGTGCACGGGGCATGGTGATCATAGGTGACTTCAATTACCCAGACATCTCTTGGGAGGAACACTTGGCTAAGCTGGATCAGTCACATTGCTTTCTGACCTGTATCAAAGAGCTCTACCTGACTCGGAAAGTGCGTGGACCAACCAGAGGTAACACTCTGACAATCAGGTGAGAGACTTGAACATAGAGTGTAGCCTGGGTGAGAGCAACCATGAAACCATCACATTTGCTGTCCATCACAAGGCAGGTAAATCAGCTAGCAGGGTTGAAGTTTTGGACTTCAAAAAAGTGAATTTCAACAGGTTCAGGGCAATAGTAGGGGAAGCACTATGGGATCAGGGACTGAAGGTGAAAGGAGCGCATGAAGAGTTGTTGTTCCTCAAGGACACGATCATTGATGCACAAAATAAGTCCATGCCCATGCAGAAGAAAGGTGGCAGAAGGGCTGGTAAGCCTTCTTGGCTTAATAGAGATATTGTGGTCCTCTTGAAATAGAAGAAAGAGGCATACAAACAATGGAAGCTTGGGACAGTACCCAAAAGGACTATAGAACCATGGCCAGCACTTGTAGGGAGCAGATTAGAAAGGCTAAGGCAGTGACTGAATTTAAACTATCAACAGAAATCAAGGACAATAAGAAGTCCTTCTTTAGGTATGTAGGGAACAGGAGGAAAACAAATGGAAGCATGGGGCCATTGCTTAACAACTAAGGACAGCTGGTTACCGACAGTCAGAAGAAAACTGAATTCCTGAATGACTACTTTGCTTCAGTGTTTCACCACACTAAGGGGAAAATCATACTAGATATGGTTCTATGGGCATCTATGGGCATGGTGGGAATGACTGCCTTCCTACTGCTGATGTTGAGCTGGTCTGTGATCAGTTAGAAAAGTTAGACATTTATAAGTCAGTGGGACTGAATGGACTCCACTGAGAGTGCTGAAGGAGCTGGCTGAAGTCACTGTGGGACCTCTGTTAAAACTCTTCCAAAACTCATGCTTGGGGGAGGTCCCTGAAGACTGGAAGAGGGCCAATGTTATGCCCATCTTCAAGAAAGAGAGGTGAGAGGACGCAGGCAACTATAGGCCAGTTAGCCTAACTTCTATTCCAGGGAAAATCCTAGAAAAATTCATCAAGGGGTTCATATGGGATATGCTTGCAGAAGGCAGGATTCTGAATGACAGCCAGCATGGCTTTGTTGCAGGCAGGTCTTGTCTTACCAATCTCATCTCCTTCTATGACCAGGTAACTCGCCACATGGATGAAAGAGAGGAGGTCAACATGGTACACCTAGACTTACAAAAGACCTTTGATTTGGTTTCCCATGGTGTTCTCATGAGAAAATTGGAGAATTGTGGGTTTAACTGCTTGACAGTCAGGTGGGTAGGAAGCTGGATGCGGGGTAGGACCCAGAGAGTTCTAATGAATGGATCTGTGTCATCCTGGCGAGAAGTGGCCAGTGGTGTCCCTCAGGGATCTGTGCTTGGTCCAGTGCTTTTCAACATCTTTATCAATGATTTGGATGTGGGAGTGAAGAGCTCACTGGCTAAGTTTGTGGATGACATCAAGTTATGGGGGGGCATGGTCACGCTTGAAGATAGGTTGCAGATACAGGCAGACCTAGATAGGGTAGCAAGTTGGGCAGATCAGAACCAGATGAAGTTCAACATTGAGAAGTGTAAAGTGCTCCATCTGGCAACAAATAATCCCCAACATACTTACAGGCCAAACATACTTACAGAGGTGCCAAACTGATTAGCACCATGACTTAAAGGGACCTGGGGGTAGTAATAGACCATATTTTGAATATTAGCATCAGTGTGATGCTGCAGCCAGCAGGGCAAGCAATACTCTGGCATGCATCAACTGATGCATCTCAAGCAAAACCACGAAAGTGATTCTTTCACTCTACTGAGCATTGGTAAGACCACAGCTGCAGTACTGCGCTGCACTTCAACAGACATGGAAAAGCTTGAGAGAGTCCAGAGAAGGGCCACCCATATGATCAGAGACTTGCAAGGCAAGCCATACAAGGAAAGGCTGAAGGACATGGGTCTCTTTAGCCTAAAAAACAGAAGGCTGATAGGGGACTTTGTAGCAGCTTACATCAAGGGCTCAGTGAACAACCGTTTGCCAGGGCACCATTGGGGAAAAGAAGTAATAGCCACAAACTCTCAGAAGACCATTTCAGGCTTAACATTAGGAAAAACTTCTTCACAGTTAGGGTGTCCAGACTGTGGAATAAACTCCCTCCAGATGTGGTACAATAACCTACCCTGAAAATCTTTAAGAGGAGACTGGACAGTCACCTCGCTGGGGTCATCTAAGCCCAGTTGTCTTTCCTGCCTAGTGCAGGGGAGCTGGACCCGATGATCTTGCAAGGACCCTTCCAGCCCCTAACAATCTATGCATCTATGAATCCCAGGAAGAATAACCAAAACACACATATGAAATGGGTGAGGAACTGGCTGGATGGAAGCACTACAGAAAATAATTTAGGAGTCTTGGTGGATCCCAGACTCAAGTCTATAGAGCGATTCAGCTGTATAAAAGTGATTTTGGCTGCATCAGCTGGATGATCAAAGGGCCACAGCATCTTGAGCCAGGTTGGAGCAGCTAGGCACTGATCTGACCTGGCTCAAGATGTTTTAGAGGGGCTGGCTGGGACATAAGAGTATTCCAGTGCAGGGCTAGCAAGCAGGAAGCCCTTGCAATGAAGCACCCTCATGCTCTAGGCATCTCTTTCAGCATCTACACATGCATTGCTGTGTAATTCATAGATTCATAGATGCTAGGGTCAGAAGGGACCTCAACAGAGCATTGAGTCTGACCTCCTGCCTAGACAGGAAAGAGTGCTGGGGTCAGATGACCCCAGCCAGATGCCTATCCAGCCTTCTCTTAAAGACCCCCAAGGTAGGGGAGAACACCACCTCCCTTGGAAGTCCATTCCAGAATTTGGCCACCTTTACTGTGAAAAAGTTTTTCCTTATAGCTAGCCTAAATCTGCTTTCTGTCAGTTTGTGACCATTGTTCCCCTTTACCCTAAGAGGCACCTTGGTGAACAGAGCATCTCTGATCCCTTGCTGTGTCCCCCTAATGAATTTGTAGGCAGCCACAAGATCACCTCTCAGCCTTTTCTCGTGGAGGCTGAAGAGGTCTAGGTCCCTCAGTCTCTCCTCATAGGGCTTGTCCTGTAAGCCCCTAACCATACAAGCAGCCCTCCTCTGGACCTTCTCAAATCTATCAACATCCTTCTTGAAGTGTGGCATCCAAAACTGGATTCAGTACTCCAACTGCAGTCTGACCAATGTCACATAGCGGGGAAAGTATCACCTCCTTGGTTCTATTTGTCATGCATCTGCTGATGCATGATAAAGTGCAGTTAGCTTTGCTGATGATTTTGGCATATTGATGACTCATGTTCACCTTGGAGTCCAATATGACACCGAGATCCCTTTCTGCTTCCATGCTGCTGAAAGGGTCACTTCCCAGTCAGTAGGTGTGCTGGATATTTTTGTGCCCTAGGTGCAGCACTCTGCACTTGTCCTTATTGTACTGCATCTTGTTGAGTACTGCCCACTTTTCTAACTTGTCCAGGTCTGCCTGCAATCATTCCCTACCACCCAGAGTGTGCACTTCATCCCACAATTAAGTATCATCTGCAACCTTGGACAGAGTACACTTCACACCCATATCCAAGTCACTGATGAAGATATTGAAGAGTACAGGTCCAAGGACTGAACCCTGCGAGACCCCACTAGCAACATCCTTCCAGGTCGATGCCAGCCTATCTACTACCACTCTCTGGCATGACTGCTAAGCCAATTTGCCACCCATTGGATGTGTAAACATTTGTCACAGACTCTTAATTTATTTATGAGACTGGGATGAGATACCATATCCAAGGTGTTGCTAAAATCCAAGAAAATGATATCCACCTCTATTCCCGTGTCTAAGCACTTTGTGACTCTATCATCAAATGAAACAAGATTGGTCAGGCATGATCTACCTGCTATGAATCCATGCTGGTTTCCCTGCTGCATTATTTTTCTGACTGGAATCCCACTAATATGATCCTTTGAAAAGATTATGAAGGATCATGTTCATTTTGTGGTCAGTCATGACCCCCAAGTCCCTTTTGGTTGTGGTGTTAGTGAGTGTAGCACTGCTGAACCTATAAGTATGATGTGGATTTTTTTCTACTGAGGTGGAGCACCTTGCATTTCTCAGTGTTGAATGCCATCGGTTTTGATTTGCCCACCTTGCAAGCCTGTGCAGGTTGGCCTGAATTGGCAACTTATCCTCTAATATGACCACACTTCCCCATAGTTAAATCAGTGACTTTAGCCAGTCCGCTTCTGACACCTGAATCCAGATCGTTTATAAATAAATTAAAGAGTACTGGTCCAAGTACATGGCCCCAGGGTACACCACTGGTTACCATGTGCCATGTTGACATGGTTCCATCAACCATCACTCTCTGGGTCTGACCATGGAGCCAGTTTCCAAGCCATCAGACTATGAGGCTGTTGAGGCCACAGCTTCCCAGTTTAACCATGAGGACTTCATAGGAGACTATGTCAAAGGCTTTTTTGAAGTCCAAGTGGATGATATCAACCTCTTCTCCTTTGTCCAGGTGATGCATCACTTGGTCATAGAAGTAAATGTGGTTGGTCAGACAAGACCTACGTGCAACAAAGCCATGTTGGTTGTCTTTCAGAATGTTGCATTCCGTTAGCCCGTTGTTCATGGTTTTTTTGATGATTTTATCCAATATCTTTACAGGGATTGAGGTCAAATTATTGGCCTGTAGTTCCCTGGATCTTCCTTCCTCTCTTTCTTGAAGATGGTCACCACATTGACCCTTTCTCAATTCTCAGAAACCTCACCCGAGTACCACGAGTTCTCAAATATCCTTGCCATTGGCTGCACTATGATGTCCGCCAGTTCTTTTAGCACTCTTGAGTGCATTCCATCCGGGTCAACCGATTTGAGGATGTATAGCCTCTCAAGGTGTTCCCTCATGAGATGTTCGCCAATGATGGGCATGTGTTTGCCCATACCCTGGCAATCCTGCATCTTGTTTGAAGGGTGATCCCCTTGGACTGGTGGAAGACCAATGCAAAGTAATTATTAAGGAGATTAGCTTTTTCCTGGATGTCAGTTGTCATTTGCCTGGTTTGGTTTAGGAAGGGTCCAATGTTGCCCTTGTTTTTCTTCTGACTACCCACATATCTGAAGAAGAACTTTTTATTGTCCTTGTTTCCCATAGCCAATCTGAGCTCAGTTTCAGCCTTGGCTTTCCTAGTTGCTCCCTACAGGTGTGGGCCAGTGCTGAAAAATCCTCCATGGTGATGTCACCTGATGTTAATGTTAGATGACTTTCAGATGACCCAACAGCTAGGAAGCCACATAGTTGCTTGGGAACAATCTTAAATGGCCTCTGGTATCTAAGCCACACCAGCTGTAAAGAAATGTACATAAAGTAAAATCCCTGTTACCTGGGATTTTACTAACCAGCAGGTGCACTCTAGAAGCTGGAATTTCCGGACAGCCAGCTGGACGTAAGAAGGAAAGCTTGCATGCAGCCATCACCACCCACCATGCTGTGCTACCACCCTTTGCATTTGGCCGCTGCCTTCCTACTGCCCCCCGCTCCACATGCACCCACTGTCACCCCTCAACCCCCACTCCATGTCCAGCTGGAAACCCTGTGCCCTCAGGTAACTGGCATTTTTACATTACTGGCACCCCCCATTCCCCACTTGTACTGGATATCAGGAATTTTACGGTATATGCTAAACTTATTGTCCAATTCTGAGTTCTGCAGTGTTGGTGTAGCTACAGAAACTTAGATGCCTATACCTGAATGTTCTGCATGGAATATTTCAGCACAGAGTCCTGTATGTATACTAGGTGTGTTATTCTGGATCTTAGGAAGAGGCAGGGAGACTTCTTGTTCTTATTGAGCCTCTACTGTAACAACTAACCCCTGACTCAAAATTGTTGACTGACCACTTCCTATGGATCTAGTTGATGGAAAAGTTGCAGTGCCTATCTGGTCAGTAAGACAAGTAAAGGCATAGCAAGATTACTAATCATATAAACCTCCTGGTTTATACATCTCTGCTTCAGTGCCATCTTTGCATTAAAGGATCCCAGTACTTTGAAGGTAGTGTTGCCTAGTCCCTGCAGCTGTTTAGTAGGGGTAAGGAGAATCCCATGCTTATGTGGGCTGTAGTAAGAATCAGGGATAGCTGAGGCTGCTGTTCCTCTATCTATTTTAAATAGCATTGGCTGTTCATTGAGTTCAATTTCTGTCATCCAGACCCCTGGATCTGGTGAAGACTCCATAACTTCATCTAAAAGTACTGTGCAATCCTCTGCACACTGTTGTGATTTCACAGAATCTGGAGGTGGTGTGACAAACTGAAGCACAGTGACCTTTCTTTTTACATCGTTGACATATCTGTTACATAGCAGGATACTGAGCATGACTATGTTCTAGAGTTTGTCTACACCTGTGGCACTGGCTTCTTTTCCCTCTTATTCGCCACTGTGGGTGTTGGTGAGACCACTTCCTGTGTTTGTTGTACTTGTCAATTCTATTTGTTTGTAGTTTCTTTACAGTGCACATTGCATCTATATTAACTAACTAGCTAACTGCCCATCAAAAATGATGGATTTCAGGGAGTGTTTACATGCTCACCTCCCTTACTCCCTGTTTACCTTTCAGGGCTGGCCATGTAAAGACTCCCTCCACCACCACCAGCTCCTCTTCTAGCACAGGGGCTTCTTCCCCTGCCTGCCTCCACCTCAGAGTAGGGCTTCTTCCCATCTCCCCGCCTTGCTTCCCCCCACCTGCCCTCCCTTCCCTGCTCCCCTCCTTCCCTCTCTGCTACCTCCCCCTCCCTGCCAGCTGTTGTTGGGGCACTGCCACCATGACCCTCCCTCCCCTCCCCTCCCCTCCTTCCTTTTCCATTTGTTTGTCCAGACTTGACACTTCCCTGAAGTGATTAAAACACCTGATACATTGAGGCCACATTCCAGGGGATAGGAAATTAAACTGTTCTGGTCATGCAATGTTGAGTGCCTACATAGTTTCTGTAGCCAGCCTCAGTACTGTAACTGGGCTCTGCTGCAGGTAGAGGCACCCGGCTCTGCTCTGCTGTTGCTGATCCATTGGCTGGGAATCACCTGTTCAGTTTCCTGTTTGTGGCAGGATTCACCACTTCTGATACCATGTGTTATTTTGGAAGAAGCAGGGAGACTCCTTGTTCTCATTAACACTTTATTGTAACAACTAACCCCTGACCCAAAATGGTTGACTAGCCACTTCATGTGAATGTCATCACTCTTTAGTAAGGAAGTTAATCCCTACTACTACACTAGGTATATAGTAAGACCCTACATCCTCAAAAGGGCTGAGTCTAATGCACCGCTTAACATTACAGGCAATCCACTTGCATGTTTTTCTCCAGTGCTGCAGTCACACCAATGCAATGGAACTGGTGTGATCGAGAGAGTTCCCAAAGTATTGGTGCAACTGGATGTTTCAGAGGTTGTCTTTTGTAGCATATCTCTTGCTCTAAGGAAGTCAAAGGAAGCTGTAGATGCACTGAGATCACTCTGAGTTTGCCAGTCCAGGAAATATTCCTGTCAGCACCTTTAGTTACTACTATGTTTTTTAGTGTTTCTGCAGCATAGATTGAGGATGAGGGAAGCCTTCAATACCGTGACTCATGCCAAACTATTTTTAATAAGAGGAGAGTACAGTGTACTCATATACCTTCCTGTACAGGCTAGCACAGTGTTTGTCAACTGGTGGTACAGATACCCCTAGGAGTACTTAAAAGAGTGATACAGGGTACACAGAACTGATGTGACCGATACTGATGCACTCAGTGATGTGAGTGCAGTCACATCACAGCACATGCAGAGCCAAGAGTGCAGCCTGGCCTCATAGAGAGCAGTTGGATCTGGCTGGTAAATCTGCTGTGAGGGAATGGGCATGGGGGAAGGAGTGGGGCTGGGGTAGGAGCTGCCCAGTTGGGGCAGGGCATGGGACTGAGCTGTGCGAGGGCAGGGCAGCTCCTTCCACTATGCTATGTGTACACTGGGAAGGCATGGAGGGTGTGTGCCCCCAGATCTGTGTGCAGTGTGGGGTGGGCTGCCACTGCGGGCTGCAGTCAGGGTGGTGTTGAGCTCTTTCTGGTGGGGGCTGGGCCAGGCTGTTCTCAGGGTTGGTGGGCTACACTGAATTTTGGAGTGGCTGCAGCCCCCCTCTGCTCATAGCCCCACTCCTGTAGGCTCCTTCAGTGAGGGAGTGAGTGGGCTGGGGCTGGGCCTGGGGCAAGCACTGCCCAACTGGGGCAAAGCATAGAATGGAGCCATGAGTGGTTTGTGCTGGGGGTGGTGGCTCCCACTGCTGCATGCATCCTGGGAGGGCATGGGAGGCATGTGCCCCCAGATGTGCTTGCAGGGTGAGGTGGGGTGAGCTGTGGGCTGTGGCAAGAGTAGACTGTTTCTGGCATGGGTATTTGGCTGGGCTGCACTGGGAGAGGGTGTTGCGGGGGGCTATGGCGAATTCTGGAGTGGCTGCAGCCCATCTGAAAGCCTCCTCCCAGTGCCACTGCTGCTTGCCCTGAGCACAGTCCAGCATAGTCCCCACTGGGAAGAGCCTGGCACAGCCCTGGCCCTAGCCTGCCCGTGGGGATGTGTAGTGGTGGGAGCCATCTGCCCCAACTCAGCAGCTCCTTCCCCAGCCCCACTCTCTCCCCCACCGCTGGGGCCTCAATCTGTCTCACCTTGCAGAGGCAGCCCCACTTGCAGTGGCAGTCTGCTGTGTGTAGGTCTTGGGGCACACAGCCCTCCATGCCCTCCTGGGGCGTGCACAGTGGTGGGAGCTGTCCTTTCCTCCCTGCACCCCCTGGATGAGCTGCTTACAGCTCTGTCCCATGGCCTGCCCCAGGTGTGCAGTGCTTGCCACAGCCCCACTCCCTCCCTTACCACAGGGGCCTCCATCTGCACCTCCTCTTAAAAATAAGAAAAAATATAAAGGGGTGCATAAGCTGAAACTTTGATACAGAAGTGGTACACTTGTTAAAAAAGGTTGAAAACCCCTGGGCTAGCACGATTCTCTAGATTAAAGGGATTGTATTTATTCATTCTTGTATAGACTGAATAACCTGGAGTAAGGCCATCTCTGCCTGAGTTTTCTGTTTCAGATATTACCCACACCAATTTAAACAATGGGGAATGAAGAATTACATATACATAGCAGTGAGACTTTATTATTTCTGATGTTCTGGCTGACATTTTATAGTCCATTTCTTAGTTCTGATTTTATACCTCGAGGCAAAAAAAATGGTTAAAGTTAGTTTTATACAAAAATGTACAACAGACGGTAGGGAATTTTTTTGGTACTAGAACTCTTTTAGCTGACCCACAAAGAAGTTACCGAAGAATTCATTTGCTTGGCTTACCAGCCAACACTAAAAAAGCAGTAGAGTTTTTCTTGATAAAATCGCTTCATGGTCCATGGCTTTGAATTTTGTGTGATTGTGGTTAGAAATTTTAGCATTTATATTTCTTTTGAAATATCTTCTTGTTTTTAGGGCTGTATTACATTTAGACCCTGGCACAGAGGAAAGCCCAGACATGTCTTCAATCACTGTGAGTAATCCCATGTAAATCAATTGGACTATTTGGTATGTGAAGTGAAGCCTCTGCTTAACTTGTCCAGAGTGTTTTGAATCATTCAGGTTAATTAGGTCTGTATTTATTCTGTTCTTTTTTTAGGTACTGCTTCTCAGACAGTTTTTTTTTCATATTTCATGTTAGTCTAGTAACCAAAGAACAAAAAATGACTAGGAAGTTGTAAACTATACTTTTTATTGGGTTACCTGAATAAATCAAATTAGGCACCAATATTTACTTACTGTAAACTTCATACAATAAACTACTGTTCAATTATGTCTGTAGCAAATGCTATAAACTAAAGGTCAAAGACTAATTTTATTTTTATTATATCTCTGTCATACAAGTGTCATGAGGATTAAATAGTTAATATTGGAAAAAACATTCTGAGATTAAAAAACACTAAGCAAATGCTAAATAGCTATTAGTAGTGGTTACAATATGAGCCTTGTCATTCTAGAAATCTCTTCATTGGGGAAAACAAGGAAAAGCAGCAAGCATGCTGAAATTGGAGCTAATGCTGAACTTATCAGCCTCAAGGGGAATTTGCTTTATACATTTGAGATTCTACTTAGCTTTTACTTTCCAGTCATGTATCGAACATGTAATATACATAGCAACATAAGATTTCCCATATTGGGTCTGACCATTCTTGTAGGACAGCATTTGACATAGGACAGAGGCCAAAATATACTTTCTCTGAACTGATAACATTTACAATCAAAAGCAAGAATGGTTATCATCTAGCTGGCAAGCAAATTAAGATACCATCTCAGAATAAAAAATAAAAGGAGCAGTATCTGTTGTTCTTTTTGCTCCTTCATGGCATTGCTGTATTCAACGGACAGCAAATGCAGACACTCCAGCAGCAATAAACAGTTCTGGTTAGATTATAATATCCTAAGGTTCCATCATGCAGAACAAGAAGTGAAAGGTAAGGACACATTCAAAGGGAATTCAGGACACGATACAGAAGAAGAGCTACCAAGTAAATGCTTATAAGTGGGACCGTGTGCATACATAGATACATATGTTAGAAAATCAGTATTATCTTTGGGATCCTTTTATTTTAGAGATAAATGGGTGAGCAATTTGTTCTTTGTCTAAGACACCATGGGTGCATTTATACATGCACATTGGTGATGTGTAGGAGGTGCACACAGGTGCATGTGCATTCCCTGAGATTGGTGGTGCACCCCTTGTGCTTAGCTGCCACTGACGCTGCCAGTAGCGCCTATTGGCGGTTGAAGCTTGCCACTGCCTCCTCCCCCTCTGCTGACACCACCGTGGCCGTGCGTGGAAGCTCCCTCATGCGTGTGCATTAATGTGCTGTTGCTAGTGCAGATTAAGTTGAGTACCTCTAATATGAGTTACTACATAAATGTGCAATTACCAGTGCTAATGTGCAGTAGCAATGTTGTTGCATGGTCTTTTTGTGATGCTTAATGTGCAGTTGATTCATTCTACTGTGCATTAACACAGTTTTTGCCATGACACCTTAATGCACAGTAGAATTAGTCCACTGAGCATTAAGTGGCTTGTGTAGACATGCCACCTGAAGGGTATATATTTAAGTGGAGGTGAAAATAAGAAATTACAGGGTACACAGTAGGAGATGACAAGTAAGCAATAAATATAAATTGTGATAAAATAAAGCATCAATATGAGGATGGCATTAAAAACCAACACTGTTAATTGGAATCAAGTCACAGGGCTTTCCTTCTTGGAAAAGGAATAGGTGCTTGTTTTTGGCATAAGAACAAAGTGCATAAGAGTAAGAACCATTTAAAAATGGTACAAGCTGACATGGCAGCAAGTGAGATAAATGCTTATCCCATAATCATTAACTCCTGGCAGCGCTATAGTTTTATGCTGCAAAAATTCAAAAGAAGGAGAGGAATTATATTTGTACTGTACTTGTCTGGACTTCTTTAATTTTTGCAATAACGTAGGCCCCCAAACAGCTGAGCCACATCAATCCCAACAGTGTCAACGTCTAATAAAACAGTGAACTTTAATACAAATTTGGACAGCAGTCTGATAATAATCATTGTAATTTGTCTTGTATATTAGCTACAGAGAATGAGTGTTAAAGGAAGTAGTATGACATACAGGGAGTATCTCCTGCTGGTGGTCCCAAATCTTTGAAGCAACTTGGTGACACCTGATTTTCCTTTTAGCATAGAGAACAGAATGCTTGAATTTCATGTTATCAATGCAGCAGTACCTCCACGTTATCAAGGTAACAGGTGACCCATCTCTCCCTGTCCACTGGCTGACTTTTCCCTCTGTCACTTGTAAAAAAACAACAGAAGTCACTACTAAAAGAGACTCAGATAAGTGGGCTAAGCAACTTCTAAAAGAGAATGTAGAGGGCATTCTTGACCCACAGTTCAGTACAGAGCTATCACACAAATATATGACAGTACAGTACCTAGTAATCAGTTTAACCCTCTGGTTCAAAAATTCTTATTGAGATTAAATTGTATTAATTTCTTATATATAAGATGAACAGAGTGGAGGCTGCCTAGATTTGCATATTACTATTCAATTTCTTTTCAATTATCCATTTTTATTTTTTGAGTATTCACATGCATGGTCCTGGGTATAACCATGAACTCCATCTGACTGGGGGGCTTGGTGGAAACATGGTGGGACTACTCATGGTGGGGTAGCTCCTATAAAATGGAGCTTGCAATCTCCAGAGTAAGGTGAGTGTATCACGCCTCAAAACCCTAGCCTCCACTGCCTTGTGGATACTCCTTGGCTGGAGAAAGGCTAAAGGACATCATCTTTACAGAAACACACCCTCGCTGAGAGGTTAGGCAGTTAGCAGTAGTTTTTACCTGTTGCTCACTGGCAGAAGCTACAGTCATCAAGGCACTGAATATCTGTACTGGGTCTGGCCTTTGGATTCTGTCTCAGTGGTTTAAAGGGTAGATGGTAGGTCTTGGGAAGCCTCCATGCCTCTATAATCTTGTGTAAGCATACACGTCAAAGGTCTTGGTGTGATTGTCACAGGACTCTGTACAAGTGAATTCATTGGCCACCTGACTGGACCCTTTATGCATACACCATGATCTAGAGGATTAACAATTGCCTACTATATTTCCATGCAAAATATGAAGGTTTTCAGTTTAGTAAAGCTGAACTTGGATTTAATTTCATCCTGTCTTGCCCAGGAATCCTCAGTAATCATAACAAAATGTCACATGATAGGAAGGAGATGTGGCAGAAGGAGGAATGGCGAGGGAGGCATAGGGAGAAATAGCTGCTTTTAACTCATTCATAGCTTGTAATGCTAGAAGACACAATTGCAATACATAGTCTGGCCTTCTGTTTAACACTGTAAGATTTCATTCATTTCATTCAGCTAGTCCTCTACTGAGCCTGGTAACTTGTATTTGAATAACATGCATCTTCCAGAAAGCCATCCAGCCTTGAATTAACAACACAATGAAACTGAGAATCTACCACTCGTCTATCATTTGTTCTAGTGGTTAAACACCATAACTGTAAAAAAAAATTGCACCTAATTGCTAACTTCAATTTTTTTGGCTTGTTTCCAGCCCCTGGTCCTTATTATGTCTTTTTCATTTAGCTTAAAGTACCAGGTATTTTAATACCAGGTATTCTCTCTCTGTGAAGGAGTCAGTTTTGATCTTCTTTTAGATAAACTAAACAGACTGAGCTTGCTTAGTCTCATGTTGCACATGTTTTTTTTTTCCTGCCCTGAAATAATTTATGCAACTCTGATTTGCACCCTTTTTAATTTTTAAACATTCTTTCTAAAAAGTGGACACAAGAAAATGATTGAGCTGGACCAAAATGGATTGGTGAGAATTATTTATTTTCATATATGCCAGCAGAATAAAATAAAAAAACATGTGGGTAAAAAACAAAATACTTTGCATTTGGAAAAAGATTATAAATTGAAACTTATCTATGTTATCACTTGTTGCTCCACTGAATAATCTCTAAAGGAGTCTTTTTACTTACAAGTAGTTGAGGCATTGTTCATTACAAGCAGATACTTATAGTATGCAGACTGGTGAATGTTGCCAATCTGGTGTCATTTTCCCCAAAGAGGTGAGCTATAGGGGAAAGATTTAAAGATTTCACTTCTGTGCTATTATCATTGTTTTGGGAAAGGATGTTCTAACACTAAGGACCACCTCTCAAAGACACATCCATGAGATACTTTCACTAGTTCCAGCTGACACATGTACACAGCACTGACCACATTCAGGTACCTGATGTATTCAGGCCAGTGCCTTTTTGTGAGTCTGCATTCACTATCTCCCTCTTAAACACTAGGTTATAGAGGCAGAGACAAGCCTTCGCTGTTTCACTTAATCTCTCCTGTTCAGATTACTCTGCTAACAGCTGATTAATTAGTTAATTGGCATTCATTGCATTGTTTTTCAGTATTCCAATGATGCCATCTAGCAAAGGTTACAAAAACATGTAACTTACTGGTGACTCTTCTAGATGAACATTGCAAGTTGACATCATTTGAACTAACTAGAGAACATGGCCTGCCTACTCATCCTTGTATTTATTCAGCATGTCACCTTTGACAGTCATTGGCACATACCAGAAGGAGGTTTTGACTTATTCTCAATAGATTTTATAGAAACCACCACTGACCTTAGGCTTGGTTATCCTTCCTTGCCTTCTCTGTCTCAGACACAGTGTAGTAGCAAAACCAGTGTTTCAAGCATGGTAGATAGACTAGCTTCTGACATTTGTCTACAATGATCTCATCCCATAACATGCTTCTGTACAGTTGAACACTTAAGCTCAGATGGGCTTCAGTGGAAGTTCACCTACCCGACAGCTGTCAGTAAGATACAGCGAATGCTGAGTTAAAACTGAATTTAATAGAATCCACCACCACAAAGATTCACCGTGGAATTTAATGTTATTGCCTGGGGATGTAGCTGCATGGCTTGCAGGCTGTTACCTTGATGGCTAAGACCAGCCAACGTGCTTTAAAAACAGGAATCACAATTGAATTTCCTTTGTATGGGAGTGTTAGTTTGGGGAGTGGACCACATTGGGATACACAGTGGAACAATTATTTCCCAAAGCCTGAACTGTCTATAACTCACTCTCAAAATATAGCTCAGACCATGCCAGTTTACTGATGTAAGCCAGACAACCAAATGGCACTCCATATAGGACCTTCAGTAGTGTAGGAAATAGTTATGGAATAAGGAGAAATAATACCTGGGAGAAGGTTTCATAGAAGAGATGATTAAAAAGAATCATGTTAATACAAATCCAAGGCTGAGTTACTGCCATGATAACACATATCATGGCTGGACAAAAGGATTGTGATTCAGATCTGCTGTTCTAAAGAAGAGATCTCTCTCTTTTGAACTAATGGGGAATTGCCATTCAATGCTAACAGTATCAGGTCTATACAACAGTATTAAAAAATGTTTGTTCCAGCCATTTTTTTTATAATACAAAAAAAAGTCTCTGGACTTCATATTTCTGGGGGTCAAAAATATACAATTCTAAAGCAAGGATGCACAAAATTCCTGTAACCTTGTGCTTTGGATGGCTCTCTTAATAATCTAATTTTTGGTGTGAGACCATTCTAAATAGCCAAAAATTTGGTGTTAGTGAAAATATGCATATACATTCTACTCATATTTATGTATGTATTTACATATGTATATGGGTGTATCCATGCACACATACAAAATGTCATCTGGAACATTATAAGAGAAATCATAAATAGTACATTTTCAACAACGTGCACTCTACTGAATGACGGCTCAGAAAAGTCAGCAAAGTATGACCAACAAATTAGGTCAAAGTCCAAAAGATGTCTGCCACACTGTGTTTAACTAAGCAATTATACCACAGAGCAGAAGGTCTGAAAGATACAATTCACTTCCTGAAATATTTAAGTTCTTATCAACCAGTTAACTAAATAGCGGTAAACATGAGTTTCATATCATAAATGAAGCCACCAAAGCCATGCACTTGAGGTCAGGTTGTCAAGAGTTCACACCCATTACTCCCCTAAATAGACTAATCAGATCTTCCATCAAAAGTTCCACACCCAGAAGTTCTGATGACTTTGTAACAATAGTTACTTTGTGGGTTTTGATGTTTGTGTCATTTTGCACCGAGGTACATGGAAAAAAAATCAAGTTCTTGAGTAGGTGTCTGGTGCAGCCAGTTAGCCTTTTAACAAGTGCAGTAAAGTGGACAGCGACCTCATTGGTGTCACTGTGAGTTCCTCAGGGATCTAGAAGACCCTCTTTCATGGGCCATTTTCTCCCTTGTTAATCCCAAATAGCCAGTGAGATGGATCCTGTGCAGTGGAGGTCTCAGTTTTTTGGTGTGAGAACATTCTGTAAAGGTGTCAGATCATTAAGTGTGATTCCCTTAATTCTTTTGTGTTATGAAAGGGGAAGTAAAGGAAATGAGGAGGATCAGGGCAGACAATTAAAGGAACCACAGAGGTAACTTCTCTTTTTTTGGTCCTTATTGAAAAGAGCTTTTTGTTAAGGAGGTTTTTTATATCATGTTAAGGCTTTCCCTCTCAAATGTGAAATATCTTGACATTCCTTGGTATATGGGATGAAACTGAGAATTGTCTGGGGTGTCTGCTTCTTTCAAATGGAAGCAAAACCAATGTTGAGAGCACTTGCGGTTATTAAACATTTTTTGGCACATCACACAGCATGATGAGTTAGCCTCAGTATGTTGGCCAAATTCCTGTTTGGGTTACTGCATGCTGCCGGCCTAAATCCTCTCTCAGTTCCAGTCAGATTAAGTATTCTTTTTCACTTCCTCCCCAAACTTCATGGCTCTGGCCCATGTCTATGGCAAACCAGCATCTGTATAGAGCTCTGAGGAATTGCTTTTCACAGGGCAGGAACAGTTCTTTTATATGAACTTAAACATATCCATGAAAAAAACAACTTTTATAAAAAAACCCAACAATAAATCTGCAGCTGCTTGGAGCCAGTGAAAGACAGCAAGTTAAATGAGCACAGGTTGGGGAGGGGCAGAATGGTTGAATTATCAAAAGCAAACTGAGCTGAGGGTGAGTCAAAGCAGTTTTTTATATGAATGTGGTTTTATTTGCTATTAAGGAAAAAAGGATCAGAAGGAAAGGGTATTTTTAAAAAGCTTTTCTTATGAATTTACAATAGGATACACTTAGCCCAAAGGCAATTTTAGGAAAAAAGGTCCCTTGCATTCATACTATACCTTCATTAATCCCATTAATCTAATAGCAGTGTAGATCATATGAAATTCGTGCCTGCCAGTTAAGGAGTTAACTCCTATAGGAGTTAAACTTCTATAGAATGCATATAATCAACTACCTTCATGTTTTGGTGAGTAGCTCTTCTCATTGTTAAGGCCCTGTTGAAAGGAGGCTTTTCTGTGCTAGCACTTGGCATGAATTTGGTGCACATTCACTGCTAGGAGACTTTTTACCTTATGTTCAACCTCTGCTTAACTACTATTGATTAACTTGGTGTAACAAATGAGTTGCTTCTAATAAGTTATTACTACTTGTACATTAGGCTTTTTCGTATGTCCATGGCTTGGCCATAGTCTTCCCTAACTTAATTTTCTGTGTACAGTTTGTGATTATTAAAAGTCTTAGACTAGCCATTCTGGAAATTGGAGCCCTTCACTTACAGTCCAGAAAACAGCAATGCAGTTTTACATGCTTTACTGTGCCACATTGAGCACTTCTGGGGAACAGGGAGGTGGGGTGTGTTGTTTATATCAAAGCCTCAGCCACATTCCCATTTTGTCTCTGTTCCCATTTTGGCTCCCTGCTGAAACTGCCAACAAGGTGTTGTTTCCATACAAAATTCTGAGACGTAATGAAGCAGCATAATCTCCCATGGGACCCCATTTCCTGGCTGCTTTTGAGAAGCTGCCTGGGAATTCAGCCCCACTGGAGTCACCAGGCTATTCCCTGTGTTAGGGGAATATAAAAGCTTTCTGATTTCATCCTGCAGGTCTTTCCATGGACTGCAGTGACTGGATCTTCAATCCTATGTGTAAATGGCATATCCCCTGTTCATAGGCAGTGGAAGGCCGGGGCTAATGGGTTTTAGTCCCTGCAAATGCAGGGCACCTGGCTGTGGGCTCTGGGTGGCTGCAGCAAGAGTGGGGAGGGGTGTGCATAAAGCCACAGCCTGGTGTGTGGATGACTGGCTGCCCACAAGTTGTTCATCTCGGGGGCGCGCTCCTGTTGCTACATGCACCCCAGGAGGGCATGGGGGTCATGTGCCCCCAGATCTGCGTGTGGGGGGGCTACAGGGGAGGCTGTAGCCACCCCAAAATTCATCATAGGATCCCTGATCCTGCCTCCCAGTGCCACTGCTGTCCACACTGAGCACAGCCCAGCCCAGCTCAATCCTCCTGCCAGGAAGACCCCGGCCCCAGCCCTCCGGCCCCAGCCTGCAGTGGCAGCCTACTCTTGCCCCTTGCCCTGTGCACAGATCTGGGGGCACACACCCTCCATGCCGTCCTGAGGTGCATGTAATGGTGGGAGCCACCACTCCCTCCCCCTGCCCCATGGATGAGCCGCTCCCAGCTCTGCCGTGCCCCCCACTCTACCCAAGCTGTGCAGTGCCTGCCCCTCCCCCAGCCCCACTCCCTCCCTCATCACTGTGGAGGGGAACAGATTGAGGCCCCAGCAGTGAGGGAGGGAGTAGGACACAGGCAGGAGCAGGGGCTGGGGTGAGTGGGGCCCTGGCTGGCCTGGGTGGTGGGACAAGTGGAGGCCTGAGGGACGCTTACCCCCCCCCCCGCCCCCAAATGTGTGCGCAGGGCAGAGGCAGCTGCTGCTGTGCACTGGGCTTTGTTCTCTTTTGCAGCTGCCTCGGGAACAGCCAATACCATACGCCAGCCACTACTGGGCTGTGTTGTACCCCCTGGCCTCCCAGCAGTGGGAGGCATGTGGCATTGCACAGCTCTCAGGGCAGTGGGGCTCTAAGTCCAATGTGCAGCAGCAGCTGCCTCAGCCCCACACCAAGATCGGTGGGGCATATGCCTTCCAGGCCTCTGCTTGTCCCACCACCCAGCTCAGCCAGGGCCTCATTCACTGTAGCTCCTGCTCCTGCCTGTGCCCTGCTCCCTCCCTCACCAGTGAGGCCTCAATCTGCACCTCCCATGGCTCTTTCCCCTTTTCCTGCCCTTTCCCCCACAGACTTACCTACTGGGGGGGAGTACATCTCTGTGCATGTGCACACATACTCAGCCTCCCCAAATAATTTTTTCTTCCTCCACCTATGCCCCTGCTACAGTGAATGCACATGAAATCACAGTGTTTGTGAGCACTGGTGCTGTGTTTGTTTTATAGGGGCAGTTAGTATGGTGAGAGTACACACAAATCATGCATGTGCAAATGACGTGTCAGCAATCATACACTGCTGTTCTCAAAAATCATGTCCTAGAGTGCCTAGCAGCAAGGAGATTAAATATATTACAAGTTTCAAACATATAGAGACCAAATTCAGACGCACAGACAATTGCCAGGTACATATATTACATTTTTACTGGTATAAATGATTAAACACCAGGCTATACTCAGAACAGAAGTTTGGCGCACAGAGTGGTTTAAAAATGGCCAAACCTGGTCTAAGATTTGCCCTTTCCCTTCCACCAAAGGGAAAATGTGTGTTGTTTATACTGCTGATCTAAACTGTGCCACTTGTAGAAAACTGTGTAATTTAGCTCGCATTGCCTCAGGCTTTTTGCATGTCTGTACCTAGCCTTTATGATCTAGGTCCGTTAACAGTAAAGGTATCTCAAGCTACCTCACACCTAGAGCTCTGAGCTATCTGATAAGCTATATCAGGTTTCTCTGTTTGAACTGCACACTTGTTGGCTACCTCATCCATATTACCTGACAGACAAGGATAGCAGGGACCTGCTCGGTAATCACAGACATAAATATGGATGTGGCTGACCTCTTTGACTTCTGACTTCAATCAAAATCACATGGAACTTCATGCAGCAGTAAGTGGGAAAAAGGCAACTTTTCAGTAATGAGGGAGCAATTCTTCAGAAATAAAACTAAGTGAACTGATGTCATAAAGCATGGCATGCTTGTACAAAGTTGGAAAAGCTTTAAGATTATGCAGTCACTTCCCAAGAAGATGACTGCAAATGCTTTAGCAAAAATAGAAAGATGGGAGACTGCTGCTTTTTCTTTGTTATTTAAAAATAATTCCCTCCCCCTTTTGCTAATGCATAGGTCAACTCTCCTTCCTAGTCTTCTCTGCTTCCTAAACTGAAACTTGTGATATACTTAATCCACTTGCCAGGCAGTCTAAGAAGTGATTTTTGAGAACAGTGTATGCACGACTGCTGATATATCATTTGCATATGTATGACTTGTGTGCACTATCATTACACTAACCTGATCATTTGCAGATGACTGACAAAAACTAACTTTACTGGCCACAGAAAAATAAGAACAATTATTTAGCTTCTGGTTAAAATGGTTCTAATTACTACATAGTATTTATGATATGAATCTTCCACTGGTGAAATTTAATGGCCCACTGGAAGTTATTGCTTATGAGGCTGAATGTCATAAGTTTCCTTATTTAAAATTGGCTTAGTGATACCTTCTTATTAAAATAGTCTTCTGACTATAATGTATTTCCCCCCAAACCTACCATGTAATAGAAAATTGTTGCAGGGATTTTTGGTTGCTGTAGTTTATAAGAAATGTATATACTTACTGGATCAATACTGTAAATATGGGTACGCCTGTAATTTATCTACTTGCTGGATCAATACTCAAGTTAGTCACATGACATAAGTTCATGTGGTCACTGATACACACAAATGGTGGTACATTAATTCCTTGCAAGAAAACACTTTCTTGTTTTAAATTTATTTTTAAAGGCAAATTAAAATGTTAATTAATCTGACAGCTAGCCCCAGCCAAAGATAGGTCCCCATGTGCTGGTGCTCAAAGGGGACAGTATTAATCTATTTATTCAACTGCACAAAGTTCAGTAGAATAACCATTCTCGCTAATTGCTAATGGGTGAAATTGCTGGCGCTTACAGGGAGATACTCTGGTAACAGATAATTAAGCATCTAAGTGCTTGAAAATGTCAGAAGAGAAAAATGATCTCTTCACCTCAGCAAGTTCATTTTTAAAACTGTGTCAGTACAGCTCCCTAGACAGCCAACCTCTCTATCCAGTCACTGAGCAGAGGGAAACAGCAAAGGCAGGAGAATATGGGAGAAAGGATTCCCTTTTCCTCGTCCTTCTCTGGCTTTGTTTTCTCAGTACTGTGGGAGGAGAACTGGAAGGGTAGATTTTCTCATCTGCCAGTACCACATCCCCAAGCAGCTGAGTTCTTAGGATTTGTAGGACCATAAAAAATGAGGTTATAATGAGACATTTCACAGCAGCCTGTTCCTTCCTTTAGCTTTGGTGATCCAAGAAGAAATGATCTTCTCCCTCTCCAAACCTTACAGGTAGATGGAAGCTTATATTTGGCTCATGTATTGCCTTTTCTCTCAGGGTGCAGACAAAGTTACATTTGTCATGTGATTGGTCCTGAAAGCTCTCTACAGCAGGGAGGGAGGTGGGGAGAAGGGAGGGGGAGTAAGCTGTGTACTAGAGTTTGCTTGGCCTGAGCTAGAGGGGGTGTGTGGATTGGAGCCCCCCTGCCTCATGCTCCCCCCCCAGTTTTCTTCTGCAGCTTAGGCCAGGCAAACCCCAGACCATCATTCACTCCCCTTCCCTTCTCCCCCCTCCCATCCTGCAGACAGCACTGGAGCTGGGGGGTGGGGGTGAGTGAGGCTAAGGATGGTTTGATTGGCTGCAAAATGGATCTTGTTTCCCCTGTCCTGACCCAACAGGTGAGAATGTCTGTTGGGTCAGGGGGGCTGCTCTAACTCATAGTGGTTTATGTAAAGTGCCATGAGTTAGAATGGGGGCCTCCATGTCTGTCAGTGCTCTCAAACACCAGAAGACAGCCAAGGAGGAGAGCAACAAACAGTTGCTTACATTAACTAGACCCTGGCTAAGGGTGTCAGAGCCTTGGGAGACCTTACCCTGTGCTACCATTGCACCCTAGCTGGCTCTGTATTTCCTCTATGGCTGTAATGGTGATTAGGTAAGCCTCCCTGCTATCAGTGGTTGAGTGCATTAGGAAAAGGATGCTGACTAGCTAGGAGTAGGGACGGAAGAAATATCTGAGAGACAAAAGAGAAGAGGAAACAGATCTTTTGCATTATATTTGGAGGTCCAGACAATGACTTTTCTTATTAAACAATGGCTACCAGCCTCGCTTAGTATTTGGTTTGGAGTCATATTGGAGTTTGAATATGGTAGTACTTGATGTAACAGCAAAGGGACACGGTTTATCTATGCACCCAGAATCACCAAAGCTGAGCCTATTTTTATTCAGAGGTATCCACTTTATGACATTATTATCCTATTCAATTCAGTGTAATTTTTCTGGGGATGAATGGAGAGCATTTACATGCCATTAGAGATGTGCTGTGCTACTGACTCTGGATGACTTTCTTGACCACGTGTCAGTACATTTCTGATGAAATATAAGGCATGCATTGCATAGTTCTTGCATCATTAGAGCACATGTGGTGTCCCTTCACACATCATATGACATTTCCTCCTCCTCCTTCTGTAAACTGATGCAATAAGAAGCCCATGTTAATCTGAGGCTCACCATTAAATGGAAATATAATATTGCTGGCAACTTTACCTACAGGGTAGGTACACAAATATAAGCAGGTTCTTAAGTAACTCACCCATTGCACTTAGCAAAAACCAAGCAGCTTAACACCTTGTCTCCCATGAATTTAAAAAAATCACTCTATGGGCTGATGTTTGGTGCACCTTGGGAGTGGATTGCATTTAAGAATCCTCATGGCCTTTGATTTAAAAGACTACAAAATGAGCAACAGAAGTAACTGGTTACAGGTGCTCTTTTTCTTCTGTTGTTGAGCAACAAGTTCAAAAGCATATTTGATTGAAAAGCAAGAAATTTGTCAGATGATCATATCATTAAAATGAATGACTTTGGGTGCACTGATAGAAAGAACCATCACTGTTCACCTTCACCATAGAGGCCTATCAGAGCAGCTGAGAGCTTTATGTTGAAGAAAGGCTTGATGTGAAGCCAGCTGAAGTCATTGAAAAAAACTATCTTCTGCATAGTATTTTGGATCAGAGCCAAACTGGCAAATGTTGATGTATATTCACAGGGTAGTATTTTTCTAGAAATGCTCATCAGTGGCTTACCTAACTTGTCCAATAGACAGCAGTTCCCAATCTGTGGTACACATACCACCAGTGGTATGCAGACAACCTGTCAGTGTTATGCATTAACAAATTTATTATAATTTATATACTTTATATGACAACAATTTGCTGGTGGTACTAAAGTTTGAACTGAAAAATTTGCTGGTGGTACTTAAGGTTGTATCCTTTTAAATTGGTGGTGTGCAATCTGTCAGAGTTTGGGAACTGCTGCAATAGACAATAATTACACAGTGGACTCAAGTTATGTTATAAATGACATTCTTTTAAAACAAGTTAACAAGTAAATATTGAAACTCATAAACCAGAGTGGCTTCAAAAATAAAGCCAACTCTAGAAGGTATTTGACTCTAATGAGGGCATAACCCACATTTAAAAAAAATTACCTAAATACAGATTTGCCCAATAGACCAGAACAGCTCCGCATTTAGAGAAGATTCTGCCCAATTACCTACAAGATGAGATGGGTCACTAATGAGCATGTCATTTTTTCAGGCACTGGAATGTCACTGAGGTGGTGAGGCTGCATGCGGAAGCTTACAGCTGCTGCGCAAGATGGAGTTGTGCTGAAGAAAGGCATTTTGGTTTCCTGGGCTGACAGTTTGTTACCTTTTATAAATGGTGACTTAACAGTTGTACAAAAAAAGGTCTTGATGTACACCTGTGTTACTCTGCCTGCACATATGGGCATCTAAACAATTTACTGCAGAGTAGAAGGGGGCATGACTTTTCAGTACAAAAGCTGCTTTGTAGTATTGGCTCATGTACGTGCTCATATTCTGTGGTAAGTGGAAGATAAACCACAATAGCCTGCCCCATCCCCCACCACGTTCACTCACTGCCAGCTGCATGTGAACAGTCTTGCAGAGCAACTGATGTGCAGGAAAAACCTCCCCCTTTTAACCTATGGTAATTTGTTAGTATGGTCAAACCCAAAGAGTGTTGGCTGGTGCTCAGACTGATACACTGGTCACTCAGACTGTGATTAGATTAGAGTCAGGTGAAAACTGACCATTCGATTCTGGCCAAATCAAAACAGATTTTTTTTCTTCTAATTTTTCAGCAGAACAAAAACCCAAATATTTTCACTGGGTCTTGACATATAATATTTTTGTTTAACCCAAAGAAATGTTTTATTCTTTTTCTTTTGTGTTATTTAACCCCTTTTAAAACCCATTTTCCTTTTTGCAAATTTAGGTTGATTTTTATATTGAAACAGTCCTCATCAAAAGTTAAAAAATGTTTCATTTTTAAAATGCCCCAACAAAATGATTTGGTATTTCCAAACTGAAGCATTTTATTTCACTGGTGTCCAAATGAAATTATATCCTTTGTAAAAAAAACAAAACTCTTTCTTCCATCTTTTGATCAAAATTCATTACACTCATCTCAAATGTAATAATCATTTTGTCCCTCCAAAAGTCTGAATATAGTGTTTGTTGAAAAAAATGTCACTCAGCTCCATTCTGAAGAAAAAATTGAGCCGTTACAGCTTGAGCTAAAAGTTTCTAGTTGGAAATGTAATAAAGTCGTAATCTCTGGTGAATAGGCCCAGAGGAAGACTGGTGGCACAGAATTGCCAGTGGGCTGCATGCAAGGTTTGAATTACGGGGGAGCTTGGGGTGGGGCTAAGCATCCCCATAAGAGACAAGAGCCCCCCTGTAAGATTTGAAAATCATAACTTGGGCAGTCTCTGATTTTATGAGACCATCATGATAGGCAGCCCAATTTTTTTTGCAGGCCCCACTCCCCAAGAGTCAAAGTGTAATTCAAACCCTGGTTGTATGAATGAACAGAGAATGAAATTGATGAAGCTGCACTGTTGTTAAGCCAGAATAATACTGTGGGTCAGGCTTATAATTTTACATTGTAAAAAGTACAATTTAAAGGTAATTGAAGACAAGTCTCCCTGTTTAAATAATGTGTCAATAACAAAAGTCACATGTAAATGTAAGCTTGGCACTGGGTTCTTAACCAATGCTGATGTGACTTTGGGATGTTGCGCTTTGACAGCACTGTCCTTCCTGCTGTAAGAAAGAATTATTTATGTAGTCTGCTCGCAGGAAGCATACCTAGTATAGAGCTGAGATCTTCTGGCAGAGACAACCTGCTACTGAATATGCACATGGCCTCAGGCTGTGTACTGGAAAGCACTGGCGACTAGTCCCTGCTCCCCACCGTATTGAAAGGGACACCAGAAAGTTATGTTATGAGCTAGGCTTTCATACAATTTATGCAGGCAACCACACATGTGAAAGACACGTGTAATGGTGTGGGCGCCCAATTTAAGCAGGCAGGGAACTGAGAATGTAGACAGAGCATGCTTGGCATGTGGAAGCTGGATCAACATTAGTAACTCAGGAATCAAATACCAGAAGTTTCTGCATCTGGGAGAGGGAAGCCCCCATGTGGGCAAGGGCAGCAGTTGGGAAGTTCAGTAATCTCAAGGGAACATGTGTCTGGCGCTTGTTTGAAGATGTAAAGTGGGAAGGTCCAACCATCTGAGGTGCTGAGGAGCACATGGGATTAGTAGCAGCAAGGCAGAGCGCTGGAACAGGGTCTGAGGAGATGCCCATGGTAATAAGCAGGGAGCCTGATTTTCTGTGATAAAAACATCCCTATTTCTCGGATATAAAAAAATCCACATTTTCCCATGATTAAAACAAAACACCACTTATATATATGTTTTCATTTTGATCACAGGAAAATGTGGATTTTGGGTTACTTTTTTAAATTTGAGAATTTTTTTTTTTTAATCAGAGAAAACCAGGGTCCCTGGTGATAACAGGGCACTTGATGGTAGAAGCTCAGTCTTGCGCTGTGTGGCTGAAGGAACAAGTCTGAGCAGTTGTTCAGTAGCTGTACCACTCGAGCCAGTGACAGCCATTCTGAGGACACAATGCAGTTGTTTTTCGTTTCTGAATATATGGTTAGTTAGTAGCCCTGGTAGCAGGAGCTATGCATGGGAGGTGCACGCAGGTGCATGTGCACCCCTGGGCGTGGCAGTGTACCCCTCTACAAAAAGGCGCTGGTCTGCAACCCCTGCTGCCTGCTGCCGATGGTATCTGTGGGAGCTCCCCTGCTTACCACCACCGTGCTCCTGCTGCTCCCACCACCATGCCCCGCCAGCCGCTGGGGCACGAGTCATTCATGCCTGGTGGGTGGAGTTTTCTGTGAAACTAGGAGGAGACTGTTTTGATCATGAAATTTGAAGTTATTCCTTTAAAAAAGATGTTTTATGACTAATTAATCCCAACACTAGCTTGGCCAAATTCTGTTCTCATTTACACCAGAAGAAATCTGAAGAGTGGTCCCACTTCAGTCACTGAAGCTAATCCAGAGTAATGTTATTCTGACTGACAGCAGTTTGGGCATGTGAATCCAGACTCTGAAAACTGCAGTTTTCCTTAGAGTTAAGAGCAAACATATTGGTGTTTATTTCTCCTGAATGTTAAGTGCGCTTTGGTGTTAACTAACACAGCTTTCAGAAATGTAGAGATATAAAGTAGCTATATTCTTCAGCTACCAGTGAATTGCTACCTTACAATGTATGGTGTACAAGACTGTAAAGCACCAATCTGGAATAGATTTTCATCTCTGAGGCTCTAGCAGCTACTGCTATGTTATTTACAACAGTATTCCTTGACTGTTGGAAAGCTCAGTAGCTAATATTTGCATCACTAAATAGGGTTTTGGTGCTCTCTTTATGTGCAGTGAAATTCACAAGTTTATACTGGCACAAGGTAATAATGTATTAATATTTATTAATGTTTCATTTGGAGGAAGAATTAGAGATTTTTATAATGGTTCTGTTGAAACAAAACTTTGACAAAAATAAAAAAAAAAGAAAATACTTGGGAGTTTTTTCCACTTGTATTCTGACACAATCCTTTACTAAGTATATGTAGGGCACTCTGGGTTTTGGTAGCATTTCAAGATCTGTAGCATCCTGGCAGCATTATAAAGCACAATGTGAACAAAGACAATGGCTCTCTTGGCATATCCCAAATGGATCCAGCAGTTATTAAACAGTGAAGATAACCTAGCTCTTGACTCATAAAACTTATTCTGTTTGGGAGAGCTGACTTAGAGCTAGAAAGACATCTTACCAATGGAGGGTAGGGTCAAATAAAGGTGAGGATTTTGCTTTACTTCCTAATGCTTTATTATTCAAACTGCACAATTTTAAATCAAATAAAAAAGTTAAAACTTCCAGTCAAAATGAGGAAGAGATTCCCAGCCAGTTTGAATCTTTCTCCCTACTTCACTTCTGATTATTAAGGTGCTTTTTACTTTCTAATGTAGATTGTTGCCATCACCAGCCTTTCCAGAAAAGCAACACAATGTAGCAGAGAGCTTTAAAGCACAGAATGTGACAAATCAATGAAACACACAACCTGAGTTAAAAAAAATAGGGGGGGGGGAACCCTCCAATGGATAGTATTAGTTAGTTCATAATAAAAGCGAGAATTGTAATTTAGTCATGGTTGAAGTTTTTCCATTTCCTCTAGTATTCACAGCCCCTTTTCATAATTATACTTTTGTGAAGAGTGAGGTATTGGGATTCTCTGGGGTTTTGGGAATATCCTTGCTTTATCCTGAAAGCACCTGTCTATTCCCTGGGCCCAGCACAATTTTTAATCCTGCCCTGGATGTTGTGAGATAAAATGGGCTTCTAATTTCATGGTTGAAGTGAGAAGAGATAATATCTGCTCAGTTCCCTGAATAAAAATTGCTCTCCAGTATAAACATTTTGAAATGTTGCCTTTATGTCCTCAGAATGATCAAAATGTGTGCATCTATATACACCTCTATAGGTATATATCTATATTGCTATCCATTCATATACATGCACATACATACTTATGCATACATATGTACATATATGACCTCTATAAATCTTCAAAAATAAAATGTAAGGTTTGTTTGATATTATATTCTTAAGCTTGGAAGCAGTCAAGTCTTGTACAGTCTGTCATTGAATCTCCCTTTTTAATTTGTCACATGTTCCATACATTTCTGTGCAGTATATACTGACAGTATGTACAAGTACAGCCTGATTCATGATGACATCTTGTAAAAGACCTGCAAAGTATAATGCTAGCAGCTGCAAGGGTGCATCGAGGATGGTACTTTTTAATGTGAGCTTGTAAAGGTTATCACCTTTGTTCAGTGTTCAAACATTAAAATAAGCTGAGTCAGGACAGAGTTAAGGAAATGAGTGCAGCCTGATGTTAACATCTTCAGCTTGGTAAAAGATAAATGTTTCAGATTTCAATCTGTGGTTCCCAGCAGTGTGCTGGGAACACTGCAGTAGGCCCACAAAAATTGCTAATGCTGATCCAACCCTAGATAATGCGTCTCAGCAGGAATGACATAATGCCTAAAAGAAGACTATGATGTAATGTGTATCTCAAAAATCAGAGCCAGTTTCTGTTACAAAGCTTTGAACACTTGATGAAGGTAATGAACTAGCGTTAACAGTGCAATGTGCAACACTTTTATGATTTTTTTTAAGATAAATGATTTCATAAGGTTTAATGTGCTCATATACTCTGCATCCATTTCTAAAGAAGCTTCTTTTTCTCTCACCATCTTCTTGGTAGCCTGCTTATTGATAGCCATTAAGTATTTCACCTAGGTCAGGATGCCTGCAATATGCTAATATGAATGCTGTAATTTATAGTGTTAATGCTGTTGTTTATGCAGGTGAGGCATAAAGTGTATATTCTATATTACAGTAAACCCCACTTAATGAATATGTTATGGAAGGATTTATTAGGGTCACTAAATGGAAAGATTTAAAAACATTGGTGCTAAGCTCAGACCTGGTGTAAGCAAATTCAAGTCTATTGGCTTCCGTGGAATCATGCCAATTACAGGAAGTCAGACTTTGGCTCGTTCTGGATCAGTTTGGTCTATTTTTTTTATTTTTCTGTTCTTTTTTATTGCATTACCATATCAGCAGAACTTGTTGGAGTGTTCTTAGCTCTTTCTACCTATTTCTCACTTCGGGTTGGTCTTGAGGGGGTTGAGCATCCTGAATTCCCATTCTCCTCAACGGAAGTTCACCGTTTTAAGGGGAGCAATGCCTGGAAAGTGCTGTAAAGATCAACAGCTGAAAGCCCAGGTGGGATCTCCCACACAAGCTTTGCTCAGAAACCATGAGAAGAGCTCTGAAGTCCATAGCAAATGAAAAATAGACAAGATCAGGATCAGGACTAGGAGAATGAGGAAGAGCTTCACAACTGTTGTACTGGGTCATGGGAGGTCAGGTCTGGGACCGCTTAGGGATTGAGGTGCTGACTCAATCCCTGAATGAGAAGAGCGAGCAGAATCCAGGGACTAGCCAGGTCAGGAAGCCAGGAGTTCAGCCCAAGAGTGGGGTCTAGGAACAAGCTGGGTCAGGAAGTCAGGAGATCAGGCAGAGTGAAGTCAGAGCAGGAGCCAGAGGACATAGCAAAGCAGGTTGAGATCATGTTGAGCTCTGTTTGCCAGTCGTTTACTGTTCCTGCTCATGAGCTTATATGGGGGAAGTGGAGGGGAAGCTGATGCTGAATGGCTACTCTAGAGACAGGAAGTGTGAGGAGAGCTAGGCCATGATAGAAGCTTCAGACCAGCCTTACCAAGTCTGAGTGGTCAGTGGCAGGCTGGGATGAGTGGCTGTACTGGTCAGGTTGAGCCTGCAGTCTAGCAACAACCAGCTTGGTTATGGAAGAATAAAGGAGCTGGGGTAAATTAATAGAGGGAATAGGATGATAAAGGGGAGATCTGACTGTCCATGTCCTGTATGAAGTGTGTTCATAAGCCATAGGTCACAGTGCAGAATAGTGGATGTTTGGTTTTCCCATGCTTCTGAGCTTTGCTGGGTTCCACATGGGGCCAGGAAGGAATTTCCCTCCCCCTATCCCATTTTGGCTACTGGTGTCAGGAATTTTTTTCTCTTCCCTCAGAAGCATTGGGTGTCGGGCACAGCCAAGGCTGGGGATTTTGATCAGAGTGTGCTGATGTTCCTGCTGAGATTTAAAAAACTCCAGAGCTTCCTGACTAGAGGGTATTGCTCTTCTGCTTAGGATCAGACCAATTGCCACATTTGAGATCAGTAAGGAATTTTACCCTGTGGTTAGTTTGGCATGGAGTGTGTGTGTGTGTGGGGGGGAGTTGCCTTCCTGTGCCTCTTCCTTGAATTTGAGTGTATTTTAATAAAGTATTTTCTCTCTTTGCAGTGGCAGAAGGACATTGACAATACCCTTGTCTCCCTGCTTAATTTGTGGCAGGTTAAACGGTGTCTTGATGTTTTGGACATTATGCCTAGCAGTTATGTGTGAAGGCTGTTCCCAAAGTTTTCAAGATTAGATTAGACTAACCCTTGTTTTGGGATTAGATAAGGATGATCTTGCCCTGAGCAGGAGTTTAGATTTGATAATCTCTTGAGGTCCCTACCAGACCTACTTTTCTATGATTCTATGTCTTCATTTCACTGTCAGTGTTTAGCCTACTGATATTTAGGCCTTGTCTACAATACAGAGCCTCTGACGTTATAGCTATGTCACAGAGCCCCCTAGTAAAGACCCAGTGTATACGGAGAGAAAAATATTCTGTTAGTGTAGCCAGACAACATTGCTGAATGACATCAGCTAAGCCAATAAAGAGACTCTTGTGTTGAGATGGCTACATCCACACTTGGGATGCCAGCTTAGCTATGTTGCTGAAAGGGTGCAAATTCTTCCACGCCCTGAGCCAACAAAGTTATGCCAGTAAAACCTTTGTAGTATAGACCAGGTCCTATTAGTTGGACTGCAAGCTCTCTAGGCCAGAGATTCTGTGTGTGTGTATGTCTCTCTCTCTCTCTCACACACACACACACACACACGCACACACAGAGCCTAGGACAGTAGACCCCGGTTTCAAATGGGACTCTAGGTGCAATAGCACTACTCAGGTGGAAATACTCTGAGGGATCAGACCCTTAAAGTTTCATAGTAGCTAGGGTCAGGAAGGACATGAACAGATCATCTAGCCTGACCCCTGCCACAGGAAGGAATCAATGCCAGGTTCACAAGACCCCAGACAGGTGATCGTCCAACCTCCTCTTGAATTTGCCCAAGGTAGGGGTGAGGACCATTTCCCTGGGAAGTTGGTTCCAGATTTT
>JAGPOW010002514.1:70413861-70428819 GCA_030014935.1 Caiman crocodilus | reverse complement strand
TCCTCCCAGCAAATGTCTGGGTAGTTTAGGTCACCCATGACAATAACATCCCTTGACCTAACCACCTCCATAAGCTGACTGGAGAAGTCCTGGTCCAGCACTTTCCCCTGGTTGGGTGGTTTGTAGTAGACACCCCCCGTAAGGTCCCTTTCACTATGCCCCCCTTGTAGTTTGACCCATAGTGTCTCTGCCTGACCCTCCTCTAACCCAAAGCTAATCCTTGATGATGTGAGGTGCTCTTTGAAATAGAGCGCAACCCCCACACCTTTCCTCTCTGTCCTGTTTCTTCTATATAGGGTGTATCCCCGAATGCCCACCCCCCCAGTCGTATGTAGGGTCCCACCAGGTTTCTCTGAGCCCTACTAAGTCTGGGTTCTTATTTGCAATCAGGAGGCACATTTGGCACAGTTATAGTGCCCATTATTGTCAGAGGAGTTTTGCCTGTGTGAGGTCTATAGGGTTAGGTAAAATTAATGATAAATCACAGGACCCACTGCTGTACTCAGATTAGAAACTCTCTCTTCTTTTCTCTGACATATGGTTCTTGCTTGAATGGTGCAGAACTGGCCTCAATATCTTGGGAGTTCTGGTCTATTTGTGTGAACAGTTACCCTTTACTTGTCACTGCTGGGTGGGGACTCAGAGACCTGGCCAGTGGCTCTACCATTGTACAGGTCCACTCACTGTTCTCCCCTGAACAGAGGTTAAGCCAGCCTTAGAGCTGGATCCATTGAAGTGGAACTTGTTACCCACCTGTGTAACTGTGTAACCATGACCTTTACCCTTCTGGCATCTCCTCTGGTGTGGAGCAGCTGGAATTGCTTTGTCTCAGTGGCCTTTGTGCATCTACATATCAGGGGCTTTTGGACTCCAATGATCAAATGGTGTAAATGGATTAAATTCCATTGGCTTCAGTCAAGCTACTCCAATTTGCCCAAGCTGAGAATCTGACCTTTTGTGTAATTATCTATGTATCCAAGTCAGTATAACAGCTGCCTCTGCCCATCCTGCCCTAAGTATTTGTCTTCCTTTGTTTGATTGCCATTTCCATAACCCATACATGCAAATGGATTTGAATAGTTCATAGTATTTCCTGCTATGCTTCCAAAGGTTCTTATTCCTTCAGAATGAATCCTGACCTTATTCTGAATTCCAGTCCAGGGAAGGAAAAGGAAAAGTTCAAAGCTTTTATTTTGTGGTTTGAGGAGGGAAAGAATCTTTTCACTTTAGAAATAGACTCTCCTTTAAGGGAGAAAAATAGTATTGTAGTTTCTACTGTTAGTTAACTGAGAGCTTCTCAAAAATGTATTTTATAGATCAGGACATTTCCAGGATGTTTTCTTCTAAAACCTGAGGCTTTTTAATATTCCCAGTGATTTCTTTCTTTTGTGCCTTTCATTCCCATCCAGTTAATTTTAACTTTCTTTTCAGAGTCAGCTCCTCACAGTCAGTGTGATTTTCAGTACAATGATCTCTTTGCTACAGGGAGTTGATCCCATGTCCTGGATCTGTAATCAATGCTGCTAAAGCAATTTAGATACTAATATATAACCCCATTTTGCTCTTTAAATTCAAGATTTATTTATGCTTCCCCAAGTTAAGAAACACTAGGAGTGCAGACACTGAAGGCTTGTGTTTGCTTGTCTGTCAGATATGCTGTTGCTAACTTAGTCCTACAGACAAGTAAACTCATGACCTTGTTCTCACAATTAATAAACCACTATCATCACCTTGGACAGAGAAGGAAGCTCACATCTGTTTGTGTTAGCACAAGTCTGGGCCTGCTCTGAGTTCAGACCGAAATGACTGTAAATGGAGCCATTGTGTTATATACCTCCTTCAAAACGAGTCTGACCTGAGATGCATGACATCATTAAATTTAGAACAATGCCAGACATGCACCATAGCCACACAAGAGAAAGGTCAGCTGCTGCTTCAAATTGTTTTAAAAACTCATTATCGTTAATAAATACCAAGCTGTGTTAAGTGCACCATTTGATTAAAAGAGGAGAGCCAGAAGGAGAGCTTAATTACCTTGCTATAGTAAAAAGCTTTGGGGGCCAAAGGGGCACATATAATTATAGTGGTAACATGGTCTAATGGACTGATCATGGAGCTGAGAGACAGGAAGCTAGGCTTTTTAATCCTGGCTTTGCTGCTGACCTGTGTGATTTTGGGGCAAGCCATTTAACCTTATCTGTAAAATGGCGCGGGGGTGGGGAGGGAAGGGAGGAGGGTGCTTCCCTAAGTATGTAATAGAGCCATCGTGAGGACCAATCTTTGTGAGGAGATTTGAATATGTAAAGCTGTTTCAGAGTTAAGAATTCTAAGAGAGCTTTCGTACATTATCTTTCTTACTATGTAGACCCTAAACTAAACTACTTTAGCTGTTTTGAATTCAAGACTAATAATGAGCAAAGAACACATCCTACTGCTACAATCAGTCCCAACCACACTGGAACCTGACCTGTTGGTAACAAAGCTTGTCCTGAACCAGGGAAGAGAATAGTTGA
This sequence comes from Caiman crocodilus, assembly GCA_030014935.1. Classification (NCBI taxonomy): domain Eukaryota; kingdom Metazoa; phylum Chordata; order Crocodylia; family Alligatoridae; genus Caiman; species Caiman crocodilus. Next base: position 70,426,306 of record JAGPOW010002514.1, on the reverse strand, counting down.
ACTGCTAGTGCAGTTAGGACAAAACCATTTTCCAATAGCATTATAAAAGCAAGATGCATGCCTGAGACTTGGAGTATGCAGGCTCAGCAGAATGAAGGTGTGTTTGTGGCATGAATAGACCATATAGCTAGCTGTAACAGTATCTGGGAAGATGTGGGGTCATTGGAAGATCTGGGGGGAGGTGGGAGATAGGGAAGGTGCAGCCACACCTTCCACATCCCACCTGGATCTGTCCCTTTGTGGGAGCATAGACTTCAGTGCTAGCTAAAAGCCCAAAAACAAGCCTGCCAGGAACCCTAGCAATGCATGCATGTTGTTAACCCAAAATCCATACTCCTGTTGTTAACCTGAAATCCAAACAGACAATATCTTTCCTGGCCTTTGTGCCACCATAATTCATAGTGGCATAGAACAAAAGCAAATAGATGTCTGTAACTTCTGTCATGCCACAGTGCTGGAATTTGTGACCACAACGGAAAGCAGTAATAATTTGTGCTGCTTTATTACAGTGGATATCTATTTGCTTTATGAATAGAGTGCAACCAGCCCCAAGCTGCTTATGCTTTCCAGCTGGCCCAGGCAAGGGTTTGGGGGCTTGAGGGGCCCAATTCTGCACATTCCAGGAAATTCTGGGGACATGTCTTGGTAAGCAGGGAAAGTGGGGATGGCATTTCTAGGGTTTGAGGGCCTGATTATGTGTGGAAATTCCCAGGATATGGAAGATCAGGACCCTCAAGCCCCAGGAAAACACATCACACATTTTCTGAAAGCATAAACAGGTGGTGTGTGTTTCACCCAGTGAAATGTATCAGCTGTGCCAGGACATACCTATTTATAGCCTGTCTTCACTGCCATCAACACCTGTGCTACCACTAGACTGAAGCTAACATATAAAATCATAGAATCAAAGGACTGGAAGGGACCTGCAAGATCATCAAGCCTGGTCCCCTGCCATGGGCAGGAGGTTATTGGGGCTCAAATGAGCTCAACAAGGTGCTTATCCAGCCTCCTCTTGAACACCTCCAAGGATGGGGACAGCACCACCTCTGCTGGGAGTGTGTTACAGATTCCAGTTACCCTAGTTATAGCTGCATGCACTGCAATCCCAGCCTTTGTACTGAAGAGCTGACATCTCTAAAGGCATCTGTTTTCAGCAGTTGTTTTAAGGGCCCCATTTTTGATGAACATTTTCAGCAATGGGTTGATTCTTAGCGCAGGTAAAGCTTGTTAGCTCATTAAAATGTATTACCAACCTCTGAGAAGGGAAACTTGAAGTACAATGCCTAAGCTGAAGAACTGGCAGCTCTACAACATGGAAGTCCCCTGTGAGGTTCCTGGTGGCAGCACACGAGTAGAGAGGGTGGGAGGGGTCTCTCTTTCCACACATTCTGGGTGGTATCATTTGTTGCCCTGAGCCTTGGCAGGAGATTTCTTTGACTGAACCCCCTCTTTACAGAGACCAGGATTTCTAGATATGATTGGCCCCTTCTTTCTGAATTTTGGGTGAGTAAGTAGCTTTGCTTTAATTTGCATGCTTGCTACATGAAGATGTGTGCTCTCGTTTTGGCCTTCTTCCTGTATGTTATCTGAATGCTTACCACTTCTGTAGCATGTAGCACTTTTATGCTTACAGCCCAGAACTGCCCAGCCCAGATTCATTGACCTGAATAGGTTGGGGTTTTTTTGTCAATCTCATTTTCCACATGAGGAAACTGGATAAACGTTGTTCAAGAAATTTTTCCCAACTCACACAGTGAGTCAGTGCCAGAAACAGGAACAAAACCTGATTTCTGGTCTGGAGTTTTTTCTGTTGAACTGCTGCTTGACCACAGCGTCTTCCTCAGGGTTTGTCTATACTGATAACTGACTGTGTCAGGTGTTGCAATCCTGAAACATATTGCATTGCTCCACTCAGGCTATCTCCCCCAACTTGAAATAGTAGCTGCTTTAGTGTGGCGCTGTGGCTAATTAGTTCAGAGAGGCAAGAATAATTAGCAGAACCAAACAAAAGCAGCTGCTTCTGGTTTGGGAGCTGGAGTGAGCAGAGCAGCCTAGTGTATTCCAGCATGGTGCTCCCAGCGCAGTGAGTGAGTAGGATAGACAAAAGATTACAGCCCTTTTCTGGACAAACACCTCTCAGAGATTAATTTATGTCATCCTTTATAGACTACCACAGGGTTTTATGCTTTTGTGACAAGTTCAGTCTTCATGTGAGCTGGGACTACTCTCAATTCCAACAGCATTGCACCATGTTAAAATTTTAACACATTATTTCTAATGGTTGCATCTCCTTTTCTATCCATTGCCTCCAAGTTCATTTGCTTCCATTTAAAGATACATTAGACTGATTAGAGAGGTTTTAGGGAAGATTAACTGAGCTGGATAGAAATGTTACGTTGAATCAGAAATGGCAGTAATCTAGCCTTGGTTAGCTTAGAAAAGAGCACAGCTCAAAAGGATTTGGCTAAAATATTTAAGATTCTGAAGGGCACCATGACAACCGATCAGCCCCTTCAGTTTGACTCTGTCCCATAAAGCAAGAACTATGGGTGACTATGAAACCAAAGGCAATACTTTTAGAATGAATTAGAAGAAATATTGCTTTGCACTATAGACATCCCATAGATTTTGGGGCTGTGGAAGGTCAAGGTCAGGTACTTGTAGCTGAGCTTTTAGAAAGTGGAGGATAATTTAATCATTGCTAGCAACTTGCACAGCAAAGAGAAGAAAGGCTCCAATTTTACTCTTTATAATCAATACTGATGGAGGCCAGCTGAGGGAAAGAGTAGATGTCAGGAAATAGTTCTCCTCTGTTAAGGACTGCACAATTGATTTGGTCTAGTGGCTCTCTCTTTCTGCTAAAATATTAAGTTAAATATCATGGAATATCACGGTAGAGATGGACTGATAATTGATGTGAATATTATCAAATGTTAAGTCCCTATATTCCATTGGCCAAGTGCTCAGGCATTCATTCTCTGTACAACTCAGAGGGGCAGGAAAGTCATTAACTTCTACCCTGCTCCCCTGTTTCTGGACAAGATATAGGTCAAAGCAAACATTCTCCAGCATAATATAGAGCATCTTAATGGCTACTTTAAGTTACATCAGGAGCAGGAGCTGTGTTCTGCTTACCAAAGACCCTCCAAAACATGGTGTGCTCTGGCTACTTCCCACTTCTCTCCATCTCAGTGTGATCCCTCTATAGAAAGGAAAGAATGGGTGACTTACAGGATGGCTGTAATAGGGTTATCCTGGGGTGTCCGCAAAGCCCCTGGGAGCTCCCTTAGCCCTTGTCACCTCTGCTTTCTTTGTGGCCATCTCCCTTTCAACTTTCCTGCCACACCTTGTTGTGCTTATACTTTTTGATAAAGGAGGCTGCACTAGGGCTCCCCAAGTCAGATCTCATGCTCATGAGTACACATGTCCCCACTGATCACCTTAAGGGCTAATTATGTGGCTTCCTCATCTCCCCTTATAGTCACTTCCAAGCCTTGCAGTTGTCACTGATCACACTAACTCATGCCTGCACTCTCTGCCCCTCCTGGGCTCAGGCTTCTACCTTCTTCAGCCATATTTGGGCACTTTGACTCTCTTGGCTACTCCCAGGTGTGGCCCTGACCCTGTTCCCAATTCTTCCTGGTGCTGGGATCCTGGCCCTGACTCTGTTCTTCCCTGGTCTGTGGGTCCCTGACCCTGTCATCCTCCAGTGGATGGAGAACCCTTGGTTTTAATTCCCATTTGTGAGCCCTGGCCCCACTCCTAGGCCGTTTAAGACCTCTGGGCTCCCGGGCCCTCCATTCTTTTGGATGGGTCCCTGACCTATGACCCTCCTGGGCTACAAGCCCCTGACCCTGGTTCTCTCCCCTCATGGCTGTGGCCCTGCTCCTTGGCATTGGTCCTTATCCCACAGGCCCAGGCCTTGGCCCTCCTCCCAGCTGGCTGAGACTTTACCACCGCTATTGTCTCAGTCCCTAAACCACCAGTCTTGTTTACCCCAGCTCAGTATCAGCCAGGAGCCTTGCAGTAGCCCTGCTGCTCAGTAGAGATCTTCTCTGTACAGCTCCGAGAGCTAGACTGCCTTTTCAGCTCAAACCTGGGTTTGTATTGTGCTAGCCCAGCCCCTTTGGTTAATGTGGCTCCTAATTGCCCCCTGCCACACCTGCAGGCTGCTTTTCCTGCAGTCTGTCTTCTCTTAAAGTAGCAGGAGCACCAACCTGTGATACAATGGCTTTATAAGACCTGGGGATTTTTCTCTATTGGGTTACATAGTCTGATTCCAGTACACCGCTCAAGTCATGCAAAGTAGCTACGATACGGTCTCCACTAATATCTTTTTGGACTAGCAATGCTCTGCAAATGATGCAACACAACATTTTAGAGGCATGGCAACCTTTACAATGCTATAGTCATAAATAGGAATATTTATATTTCAGTCTTGATGCTAACTTTATTCCAGTGCATTCATGCTGTCTGATGCTTTATGAATTAATGAGTCAGAATTTGAATAACCTACCTAGTCTGGGTGTCTAAAACTTTAAAAAGTGCTATGTTTTAACCAGGTTCCTGTCCCTCTATATTCTGCCAGGCAGGTAAAGTTGCTGATATTCAGTGATGGAAGAGAGTCACTGAAATTGGTGGATACCATTCTGCTTTAGCCCAGCATTAATGAGAGCAGAACCTGGCCACTATTCCTCCTGGATTCATCTGGAAAGTGACTTGCCCACCTATGGTTGTGTAGAAATAATAAATCACAATGATAACTCCAGAATGCCAAGCTCAGGCCAGCACTATGAGTTATAAATAGAGAACAGAGCCAAATGAAAACAAGCATGGTAGAAGGGAAAGTGATACCTTTTGGGTCTACTTTAACAAAACGAATTCCTTCCCAGAGTACTATTTTAACAAGGTAAAATTCCACTTTCATTTTTTCTTTTTGTTAGCCTTTTCAGCCTGTAGGAGGATGAAATATAAACAGATGTCGTAGAAACAGCAAGCACTTCAATTCAGGCTTTTAACATCTAACAGGAAGCAGACTTCAGGAGTTACGGCTTCTGAGAGAGACTGGCAAAGAGCTGAATTTCTAGCAATTGGCCTGCTTTTGGTAATGAGTTAATGACCAAATGGTTTGGTTCTCCACAGCACAGAAATTACACCAAAGAAAAGTGTGACACTTGGGTGTGCAGTTGTTGATTGCTGCTGGGAAGGTTTCTGCTCACAAGGTTACACAAAAAGAATGCATTAGTAAAATTTAGGATGGATTTCTTAAAAATAAGATGGAGGGAAGGACCTAGTCATTCTTAATGAAACAAACTGGGATTAATTTGAGTAGCAGTGACAGCTTCATGTACCTAGGGTCTGTAGGACTTCATTTCCTTCCCAGGCTGACACAGTTGCTTCCTTCTCATTTTCTATTCAAGTAAATGCCCTGGCTCTGTCATGTTTGTCTATAATTTTATTGTGGTGTCTCTGTATTTTACAGAAACAAGATGTCACACAACAATCAGATTAAACAACTAACATGGGAAGACTACCATCAGAGATATTTCCACTCATTAAACACTACCATTTGAAAACAAAGAAGGACTTTCCATGAAATAGAGACCCAAAGAACATGCTACCTGCTTTGGCTTATGATTTTGTCTCTGTAGTGGGGCCTGGGCTAAGGGCCTCACTCTCAGCATGTGTTTTCTCCCATTTTTATATCCTGCCTGCCATGACTTGGTGTTAAATGAAAAGGATATCAGGAGGTGGTACCTCATCATTAGTGGGGGCTCGTTGAAGAAGGCGCAGTGTCTGGACATTGTCTGTGGGGCTCCGCCTCCCCTATACCCAACCCCTTTCCACTTGGGTGTTTTCATGCTCTGCTCGGGGTACGCGGCTGGTACCCTAGGTGCCTGCCTTCCCATAATGGAAGAAAAGGTTGGCGTGAAAAGAAACACAGAAGTCTGGGGCCAACATGTGACCTTGGTGAATGTCTGCCACCAGTGATGTCTGTGTCACATCAGCATTGATAAAGAAATATATAAATAAGGGTGTCCACTGTCTGTTTGTGGGCTGCGCTTCAGCCTTATAGTTTAAATCTGCTTTTCTTGGGTGGCTATCCTCTTCGGGGTATACTCTATAGTCCTGAGCCTGATTCATAAGGTATGAAACCCACTCCTGTAGGTAGATGGGGCCATAGACACTATAAAGGTCTGTGAGGCCCTTACCAGTACCTGATCTCCAGTGTTCACAGAGCAGTCCAGTTCCTGCCTTCAGAGCCAGTGCCTGGCTGGTTGCAAGCAAGGTGTTCCTGGCTTCTGTTGAGGGAAGCAGCATGGCCTGCTGCACCTCCTTTTCCTTGGGATGAGTGTCACTGGTGGCACACCAAGGTCACATGTTGGCCCCAGACTTCTGTGTTTCTTTCACTATGGGAAGGCAGGCACCTAGGGTACCAGCCGCGTACCCCGAGCAGAGCATGAAAACACCCAAGTGGAAAGGGGTTGGGTATAGGGGAGGTGGAGCCCCACAGATGATGTCCAGACACTGTGCCTTCTTCAATGAGCCCTCACTAGTGGTGAGGTACCACCTCCTGATATCCTTTTCATTTAACACCAAGTTATGGCAGGCAGGTTTAGCACAGTCTGTTTTGTGTGTGAGGAATGAAAGAATGTTTGGACAGTAGCTATTTCCTGGGTGGGCTTGGGGCTCATCAGTTCCTCAAAGGGAATGTATGAACAAAAGTATCTATAGTGGGTTCAGGTGGAAGCTAAGAGCTAAAAATAAAAAATAGCTAAAAATCCCACCATTTGCTTTTGAAGTACATCAGGGTCTGAAAGAGCAAAGATTGCACAGATAACCTGAAGACAATTAGTGGAAACCCTTAGTGGCAGTGCCCATCACCAGCAGCAGAGCAGCAGCAGCTCAAGTGAGTGCCTCCCTACTCATCACTTGCTACTTTGCCTGGCATAGGTGGCAGGGCCCCTTTGGTAAGAAGGAGCAGCAGGGCCCTGTATGGTGGACCTCCCTGCTGAACACCTACTACTGTTGGCTGCTGTGGATGTTAGAATCCCAGGATAGCAGCTCTGAGTGCATCTCCCTTCCCAACTGAGTGGGCTACATGGTAGCTTGCCTGTATTGGTTTGCCAGTAACTGAAACTGTTAACTGGTTTTGGTTTCAGCTAACGTTTAATAGTTAAGTTTATTTAAGGTTGTATGTTTGTTCCCTTTCTCTTTTATAATAAGCCTGGTCTTGGTTCAACAGTGCTTGAGAGTGGGAAAAAGTCTGTTCATGTTAGAACATCCAGTTAAAATTTATTTTACCAGGTTTCTGGGTGGGGGCTCAAGCCAGATTTCAAAAGTTTGTGTTAAACCCCTCAATTTGAACCTGGCCCTTACTACTGCCTTCCGGTGTCTGGCAGAAGGGTTACATCTAGATCATTTGACAGCTGGATTTAGGATGAAAGACTCAGGTTTTAGTGACCAGGGGATATCAGGACTGCAGCTGTGCTCTGGGTCAGTGTTGTTTATGTGCTGTGATGGGTGTGATGGATATTTATTTATTGCTGAGAAAGTAAAGGGGGGGATTTTCCCCTTTGCCAGAGGAAACTGCAGATTTCACATTTTGGTGGAGAAAACCATGGAGTTTGCAGTTTTGCAAAGAGCTCTCTGCAGGCTGGCAGAATTCCAGTCTACAGGAGGCTGGGAAAGAGCGGGAGGCGGGCAGTCAGGCAGGGGGCACCATGTGAATGTGTACACTGATGCAGGCACATGGCTGCCAGGCAGCCTGAGGTGCATTTCTCACAGATAAATGGGGTGGAGAGGGTAATGGAGGGAGGGAGTTGGGCAGAGCTGGGTTGGAGTTGGGGCTGCCACCCAGCCAGGCAGTGTGTGGGGCTTGGGATCTGGGGCCACATTGTGTCCACAGGGTCCCAGTGGGGAGCAGGATGGGGCCGTGAGTGGCTCATCCAGGGGCAAGGGGTGGGACTAGCTCCCCACCCCTGCATGCATTCCTGGGAGGCAGGGGGGACCCATGCCCTCCAGATCTGTGCATGGGGCAGGGGCAGGGGCAGGCTGTTCACTGTGGGTTTGGGTTCCCATCCTGCTGTCCTCCCCCAGGACCTCTGAGGCCCAGCAGGTGCAATCCACTGCTGCAGGACACAGTGGGGCTGTGCAAGAAAGCTGTTTATCACTGCGAACTCTGCACTGCCTTGGCGATGCTTCCCCTGCGTGCGTGGCACCAGTGTGGGGCTGTGTCTCCCATTGCGTTGCCAGGGTAGCATGGAAATGTGGCAAGCAACTTGCAATGCTGGGCTGCATCCACTGGGCTGCGAAGGCCCTGGTCAAGGGTAGCAGGGCGGGAGCCTGAGACCATAGTGGGCAGCCTGCTCCCGCCCCATGCACAGATTTGGGGGCGTGGGTCTCCCCTCCCGGGTGTGCACAGAGTGGCAGGAAGCCAGCCTCCCCACCTAAGCTTTCAGCAGGCAGGCAGCAGGGGTGGGGAAGACGTGGGTTCCACTCTGCTGCAGCAGCCGCTGCCTCCTGCCGGGGGCAGGGGGCTATGGATCCAGGTCCCTGGCTGCATAGCTGGGGACCCCCTCCAGGAGGGCTGAGGTGGGGCAGGGGGGAGTGAGAGACATGAACAGAGCCAGACGGCTGTGGATGGGGAGGACACCAGTAATGCCAGAAGCTGTGTTTGTGGGGGAATGAGTGGCAACAGAAAGGCCAGGAGGCTGGGGGGTGAATGGTGGACAGGAACTGAGAGGCCTTTCATTTTAATCATGGATTTGGGGGGTTTATTAGAGAATTTGTGATTTTTATTTATTTATTTATTTTTTAACGTGGGAAAACCAGGATCCCTGGTTATTAGACTGCTCCCTGTTTTCCTCTTAGGCTGTGGGTACTTGTCCCCTACCCTCTTCCTTCCTCCTTGCTCCCCCCTCCTACCTGCCCTGCTGCCTTCTGATTCCTGCTGGGGCACCACACGGCTTCCCTTCCCCCTTCCCTGCCAGACTGCACCAACCCCAGCTAAAGGATAACTGGTAAGCTAACCTGTTATCACTGCAGTTATCAGTTAAACAATTACTCACTTAACCTTTCACATCCCTAGCTGAAATGAGAATTTATTATTGGAGGTGAAGCTTGGTAGATCTGCCTTTTACTAAGGTTGCTTAATGTTCCCCATTGTAGGACTTTGTTTCTAGTTGCTTATCGTTTTGACAAACATTAAGCATCTGGGCTTAAATATTCCACGTTAGGTGTCTGCCTCAGGCTGGCTTTTTATTTTAATTCATCCAAAATGATCTGGTGCCTCCTGAGAGTGAGGCTCCAGAGAAATATAGTGCTTTTCTCAGGGTAAAACATTCTGGTGACCTTGAAGTTCTGCAACTTTCATGCTTTGAAATTTGACATGGGGGAGAGAGGAAGGAAGGAGAGGGAAGCTTTGGTGTCTAAGGCATGCATTTTGCTATTCCCCTGAAAATCTACTCAAATAATATGCTATAGTTTACACATGCTTATTAGAGATTTTCTAGAGCTTTGCAGCTAATTTTTACAAGGATTCATTTTGTAGTGAATATACTTCAACCTGGGAGAAAGTAGGACTTTGTCTGCAATTGTTTATCTAAGCTAGTATTGCTTCCAGGCACTGAAACTGAGAGCAGGGAGCCTGACTTTCATGTGCTATGGATGTGCTCCATATTAGGTGCAAGATTCATTTGGTATTATTTTTTATTGGGTCCACTGTATAGTTGGGAAAGATGTTAGCTGAGGGTTTGGGTACAAAAATGCCCTTTTTCATTGCCACAAACCTGGCCACAGGGCCTCTCCAGAGCCCCACATTTCTCCCCAGTGTCCTGCCACTTGTCCCAAGAAACAAATTAAGGTTTGCCCTGGGGTAACTCCTTATCCCCTCAAACCTCATGTCCACTGCCTGTATACCAGAACTCAGAGCTGCAGCACGGGAATCTGTGCTAGCTCTAGGTGGCTTCCCTGGGTAGAGAAACAAATTTTAGGTCCTCCTTTCCATAGAATGATCTAGCCTGAAATAACACTTGCCCAGAGATCGCTCTTTCCACTGGCAATCGGTAAGGAGACAAAACAACAAAAATAATGATGTAGGAGATAAGAATATATAAGCAAACATAACTGTTAAGTTTGAAGACAGAATAAAAGGACAAATAAAGTTTCTTACCCTCATATAACTATACTCTAGCCCCTCCTGAGATTCCTTCAAGAACTCTGTTACTGCAGAACTCAAATCTTCTCGCTGATTCTGCCAGCCCCAGCTGCTGAGGCCTTGGATGCTTCTCCAACCCTGGTAAAAAAAAAGTCCAAAGACTAGGCTTATCACATAACCTCCTAAATAACTCCAAGCCAGCCCCTTATCCTACCCTTATCAGCACTGTCACAATTCACAGAAGTCGCAGAATCCTCCAGAAATTTCTCTTGTTGGGCGCCTGGCTTTCTTCGGACTGATTGGCCCATTTCTGTCAGATGCCTTTGTTACTGTGCAGTTGTTGTACCTATTATAAATAGACAAAAACTTGGGTGTTCACCAGTGGCCCGTTCACCAGTGGCCAGTGTGATCGGGAGTGGCAGTTATCCTTATGTATGCATTACTCTTTCCTTGGCTAACCCATGTCCAAAACTATAAAAGTATACACAGATAACATGATATAATCCAGGGGTTGTCAACCAGGAGTGCGCAAATCCCTGGGGGTAAGTGGAAAGGCCCCAGGGGATACATAGCAGTGGCACAAAGAAGTGGGGAGTGGGGCTGCCAGCACTTTGTGCTGGCGTATGCTGTGCACTGCCGGTGTTTCCGTTTCGGCTGGCGCTGTGCGCCGCCAGCGGCTCTGCCGCCTCATGCTACCAGCACTTCTGGTTTTTCCACTGCAGGCACACGGGGGACCCCACCTGCCACTTGGGCACTGGAGGAGTCCCTCCTTCCCTCTCAGCCTCTGGGGGACCCCTTTCCCTGGTTCATTGACTGGCCGCTGGGGAACTCCCCGCTTCTTGACCAGTTGCCGGGAGTGCACCGACCAAAACAGGTTGAAAACCCCTGATATAATCTAAACAGTGACAAAAGCAACATAAATGGATGCAGCATAATATTAGCTTGCCACATCAGTGAAATAAACACAAGAAAATCTTCATGACACTCTATGAGCTCCCTAAAGAAGCAGATAGAGCCTAAACCTCTGGTTTTCAACCTTTTCATTTGTATTCCCCTAAGAAATTTTGAATGGAGATGCAGATCCCTTTGAAAATTTCAAATGGTGTTTGAAATGTAAGTGTGGGTATTTACATACTTTTGACTGATCATAGCTATCTTTTGTGGATCCATTAAACACAGTCTGCAGACCCCCTTGCCCAGTTATTTCTAGTCTCCTTTCATCCCACATCTAGTTTTCCTCTCAAAACTCAGTCTCTTTCCAGCTCAGACTCCTGGTCCCAACCTACTATAATCCCCTATGTCTGGCATCTGTCCCATTGGCATCTGAATCAGACAGCTTCTTCTTCCATGTTGCTTGCTGAGAAGCTTTTATGGCTCCTTACAATTGACCCACTGGCTCTGCTAATGTCCACAGTCAATAATGACCTTTTTCCCTTTTGAAGGAGTAAGGTGTTATTCCTTAATCTATTTCAACTGTTATTTACTTGGCCTGTAACTTCATGAAAGGAATTCTCTGTCCTCCACAGGTCTACTGCCTTCTTCCTTTTTAAGTGATCATTTTCACTTGCATAATAGGGTAAAACAAAAGTCATTGTTCTACTTGGTGTTTAGCTTAGGCCAGTAGGCTAGACTTGGGATGAAAGGAGACTAGAAATAGCTGGCCAAGGAGTCTGGGGTGGAGTTTGGGAGAGTATCCAGAAAGGTATGGGAAGCATGGATGGAAGTGAAGCATGTCATTGGAGGTCAGAGAGAGAGAGTGAGTCAGATTATACAGGATGTGGGAGGGGGCTTGCTGGTAAGAGAACAGGGGACAGGCATAGTGAGGGGAGGGCTACAAAAGTGGCTTCAACTATTTTAGTCCACTTCATAGTATCATAGTATCATAGATCACTTATTAGAGTAGCTCTTTGGGATCTTTTATTTGCATCAGCAGACAGTCATTTCCAGTTTTTCTTTCCTGCATTTAGAACCCCTTCTTATAACTTGAGGAACATAGGAACCATTGTCATGGCTATGTGCTAGTGTAGGATCTCTCTACCTCCCTTCATTGTTAAAGGCTGAAGGCTAGGCTCTGTGTAACTTAGGGAATTCTGCCAAGTGCTGTCAGATGTCACAAAGAAGTTCTGTTATGAACTATACATCATGTTATGCTTTAAGCTATTTCTTAATATATGTTTTCTGGTTAAAAGTATCATAGTATCATAGTATCTAGGGTCAGAAGGGGCCTAGAGCAGGCCATCTAGTCTGACCCCCCGCCAATGGCAGGAATGAGTGCCAGGGTCACAG